>UCQR01000754.1:0-15137 GCA_900474235.1 Cecidostiba semifascia
GTATATACTTTAACTATAAAACGATATGAATAATCCAAGATGACTCTCTCGAAAATAAACAATCGTCAATCGTCCAAGTGTTAATAAACCGGTGAATTGAAATTGCTGTATCCAGATACAACACACACGCCTTTTACGAAATTCCAGCTGCAGCAGCCGCCTGCAGACAAGGTTGCATAAATAATTCATACCCCAATCGGAGCTTGCTTCTGTACATACACACAGAAACTCTCTCTCTCTCTCTCTCTCTCTCTCTCCCTCTCTCAGAAACGAGAGAGAAAATTTTTTGGTTCGAGAGATTCGCTCGGCTGTATTTACGAATTAAACCCGGCGCGAGAGTATAGTGTATAATCGATACGCTCGTCACGAATTTTTCTTTCACCGAGAGCTAACTCAACCTAATTTCAAAAACAAAGCAAGATAGAGAGAGAGAGAGTTCTTTTGTAAAGTCGTCAGGATCTCATTTTTCGGCGTTTCTCAGAAGACATTATTGCGAAAAATGTTCGAAAAAGCTTGGTAAATCACCAAAAACGAAAAGTGCAAACATATACACACCCTCGGACAAAGAGGAACGAAAACCAGGTGTGCAACATGTAGGTATATATAGTATTGTAGTCACCAGGTGAGAACTGGACAATGACCTGAACGGTTTGGTCAAGGTGAAAAGCATATGCGTGTATGAGGTGGTGTACCACGAATATATCCGCGCTCGGAATACTGAATTAAAGTATAGCTGGAAAATTGTTGTTATTGGATTTTTCCGCTTTGATTACTTTTAAACGATAATAAATATTATACAGCTGTACTAATAGCACGACGCACCTTTTCTCTAAAGCACACTATTATATACTTTGTCTCGAAGCTAGAAAGCGAATAATTCACTAATAATATGTGGGTGTATACACAGCATCAGAAGTTTTGAGATGAAAAAAAAAATAAAAAAGAAATACACTGCACACACCTCAGCCAACAATACATACACTCGCCATTAGTATAGACAACGAAGGAGAGTGTAGGTCAGTGTGCTAGTGGAGGACGCGAGTACGGCGGCGCCTGCCAGTCGAGAGAATTTTAAAAGCCAAGCGAAGATCGCTGCTGCAGCAGCTTTTCACCGTAGCAGCTGCTGCACCCTCGAGATTCTTTTTTACGACGAGAGGAGAGAGAGAGAGAGAGGAAAAATGCCTTTTTTCGCCTCTTTGCATTCCAGCAGCCGTGCGAGGAGAACGTCGAGATGCGGGAGAGACTTTTTTTTTTAATATAATCTCGAAGGAATATACGCGGATAATAGAGCTTGAGCTTTCCAGTCGTTGAACATCTTTTTTTTGGATGGACACGTGTTAATATAATATAAACTCGTTGGGCTGAACTATGAATGTTTTATTATGCAAATTTTTTTAGACTCTTTTATCGTACGGTTTATACGACACTGTGCACACGCAATGATAAAAGTAGTGTATATCCGAAGGTGCAGTATTAGTAGTATAAATCAGATAATATATTCATAAACGTTAACCTACGTATAATAAAACGTTTGTGTCTCTCGTTTTACTCATTCAAACCGTGTGTGTGTTTGTGTACACAAAACGCCCATGTACACGCAGTGTGAATATAAAAAACACATATCCTGATGTACTCGATACGGAACGAAAGCTTGATATTTTTGTAAAAGTTCAAATCCACCCACTATCTATATATACACACCAGCGAAATCTCGATGAGAAAAAGAGTCACGAACTAAAACAGAGACGTATACGTTCTATTTTTACGGTATATGTATATACGTATATACACACACATGTATATACGTATACCTATACACCCGGCTATACAATTAAAAATTCCGATCGCGTCAGCGCTCCGAACGGACTACTGCTGCGGACGAAAAACTGGTTTGCCATACAGATATATACGCCAGCACACGAGTTTGCCAGTCAAGGACTTTTCGGTCCTGGGATTTCTTTCGGCTGTTGATGCTGATGCTGAGTGTATATTATATAGAGTGTCTAAATCGACTGGAATTACGAAAAATTACACACACCTACATGAGAGTTTTATGACTCTCAAGAGGTACACATTATTGTGCGCAGTAGTGGACACCCCTTCGAGTATTATAGAGAACGTTCACTTTTCAGAGAGCGAGAATTATAAAGCTGGGATTTTTCTGTATATAAGGTGCGGGTGATGCTGTTGAAAATTACTTGAGACAAAGAGTCATCTCAGAATGCAAGACTATATATACTCGGACCCCGTCGATCATTCGCGAACTTGCAAGTAGTAGTAGCTTTTGTCTTTCTGTATATGCAATCGCGAGATATATTACGGCATCCAATAAGACCTCTAATTAAGCAAGCATATAATAATCTTCTAATCTGTAAAAAAAAGCTCAATTCCCAGGCCGCGTGTCTTCCTCGAATATAATATCAACGAAGAAAGCATCATCGACGACTAGAGATCTGTGCATAATGATCGAGAGAATAAATACACAAGCTAGAGAGAGAGAAGAGAAGCGATTGACCTTTGCGCCGACGTTCGATTTACGTCGTATATATACGATATACCTACACGAGAGTGCAATCGCTGCTAAAAGGTAGGGTTACTTGGCTTATTGCGCAAACGATCTTTGTCTTATAATACATGTTTTCCTGATGCTTATATTCTACGTAGATCAAACTTTTCGAATTATGGTAATCGAATTTTCTGCGAGAGAGAGAGAGAGAGAGAGAGAGAGAGAGAGAGAGAGAGAGAGAGAGAGAGAGAGAGAGTGATCGACATCGCATAGATGGCACACCCCTATATACGTATATTCTAACATGTAGATACTAGATGAGCTGGATAGCCATCAGAAACGGTGGGGAAAAAGCCAGTCCAAAACCGCTTTGTTTTCATAATTCCGTGAAACATATATTATAAATCTCGTAAACGCCTCTGGATCGTTTTGAAACAGTCGAAAAAGTATATCTCTCGGTTTCGACAGCCGCTTAAACGGCTCTAATACTCGCAATTGCAAGCAGCAGCAGCATCACGCCGGTCTTTCGTGGCCATCAGAAAAAAAAATGCACGTGTGTGATACTTTGCCCGCAGCACTCTTTCGTCACGCACATTCAGTATAGATTTGTACACACACATACATACACACACACACACACACACACACACACACACACACACACACTGTATATCACACGATGAACCAATAAAGTGACACTTTTACCGATCATAACGATAACAACTTTCATTTTCCGATAATGCACATACCGGTACAATCATAGCCGAAGAAAACTCGAAAAATTTCCACAAATTAGCGGCGACCATCTGCGCATGCGCGCAAGTACGTTGTCCAACGTTTTAACCGACCTTCGCCGGCAGAAAAATCGGCACGAGCATATATAAGACACACACGCCGATAGATCGGCACGTCAGAGGGCAGCAGCGCACGGAAGAGTAGACTCTATACCATATAATACGAGTGAAAGTGATAGCTCTGTGTGTGTGTATGTATGTATAGTGTTGTTGCTGCGGGGACTTGAGGCCCAGATCTCGCGGAGAAGAAGAAGAAGGAGGAGGCGCTGACAGAGAAAGAGAAAGAGAGAGAGAGGAGTGGTGGTGCTCATATAGAGGGGTCGAGAGGGCGCGGCTTGTTTCAGACGCTTTCGGTCCGGCCAACGACGACGATCATGTCGCCGAAGTTTCTCTATCTGGGAACTATCTGCCTGCTGCTTCTTGCCGGTGAGTACTTACTCTTTTGTTGTTGTTGTTGTTGTTGTTGTTGTGTGTGTGTGTTCGTCGGCTTGTTTTTGTTTTGCGTGTATAGGTTCTTTGTTCGTTTTTCGGGACACGAGTGAAGAAGAATTAGAATTAGAATTTGTAACCGATTTCTGCCCTTGTGTTTCATTATTATATCTCACGATAAAGTTTTGCGGTGAACTGACACTGTTTCATAAATATACCTCGTGTATGCACACGATTTTCACCGAAGGAAATCAACTTTTTGTTTATGTAAGATGCTCCGATTTTCTTCTGTATATCGGTTACGTTGCATAACGACGGTTTATAGACTCGAAAATGATCGGTATAACCTATATATACACGATTCCGAAAGTGTCAAAAAAAAACTTACGTAAAAAATAAGAAAGAAAAATTATGCTAATCCAGCACACGCGCGCGTCGTTCGGAATGACCCAACGGTAGCCGAAACCGGTATACACCGATTTACCGAAAAAGCCCCGCGAGTCATAAAAATCGTCATTGAGCAAGCGATTCGATTGAAATTCATATATTCGAAGATTTCGCGCGTTGCGAAATTATAATTACAAGCCTTTCATATCTTTTTCTTCTTTTCGAAAAACAAAAAAGCTCTCTCTTGGCGCTTCTTCGAAGATCGGTATAACACACATCGGTAGAAGTGGAAAGCCGATCGCGCACAGCTGTCGCTTTCCCTCGAGGCATAAAGTACTACTACATATACGTATACATACACAACCTCGAGAGACTTTCTACTTCTGAGTTCGCTGACCCCCTCTAGCCTTTTGTCTCTATATACACATATATGTATAGGAAAAGCTCTCGCGAGCGAGCGCGCCTTCTTTTTGTGCTGTCGCGCCTACACGGGAGCTTTGCGTATTATGTGCCTACATATCGATGTCGAAACCGTTGAGAAACTGGTATTGTCACTATACGTGTGTGTTTTTAAGCCTCTCTATACTGTCCTCTACTGGTGTATATATTAATTATTCGGCGCACCTTTCATGCAAATTTAAGCACGTATAAGATGACGCAACTATATTATTATCGTATAATAATAATAATGATTATAACGTGACAAATTGAATTTTCCACAGTGACGGCAAGGGCGCAGGACGACGATGGAGGCGATGGAATCGATGCTAATGCCGAGGAGCTGTGCCAGGACAGGCCGGGAGATGAGTACTTCCGACTTAGCACCGAAGGAGACTGCCGTGATGTCGTGAGGTAAACATCGTATATATGTCCAAGAGACACACACACACACACACACACCGGATTTTATTATTATAATATACCGTAAGCCTCGAGGGGAAATTTCGTTCGACTTGCTATCGGTCCAATTTCTAGTCTCTAATAAAGTAAGTCAGTCAGCGGGTCAGACGAGATGGAAAGTCGTTAGGAGCCGAGATTTCACTTTTAATTTCACCTTTTCGAGTGCAGCACAGACACAGTCTTCGGAAAAAGAAAGTGCGGCTGAAATTTATTTCGAACAATAAATAAAGCCATGCAAATAGATGTATACGCGGGAGACCGGCTCTCTCTATATCAGTCAATCGCGTTAATAGTTCGAATGTATAGATTATAAAAGAAAGTTAATCGTTAACGGGAAATTTCACCTGATGTGAAGCCGTTATTGTGATGTAAAGCTCGCCTTTTCAATCATCGAAATAATGATGATACACATCCAGTCGTCGTCGTCGCACAGCCGTTCAATTTTAATTGCGTCATTCATCATCTCAAGTCACGCGGTGATGAGAGAGAGAGAGAGATTGAAAAAAATCAATCAAACAAACACAATAATATCTCTCGGCGGCTCTTCTGCATCAGCGTGACACGTCTGAAATGAAAGAAAAAAAAAGATGTATAAGAGAAGCCGGAGACTCGCAGCTGTATGCGGCTGCGAGGAAAAATGACGGACTTTCGTTTCTCTCCGCGCTTATACCTACTTACTCGGGCTGGAAACCGCGAACGGGTTTTCGGTTTCTCTGCAGAGCAGGCGGCGGCGAGTGGGATGGAGAAAGGATTACGGCGTACGTCTCTCGCGTTTATACACGCGATTTATAAAACGCCGGAGTGTATAACCACGAGAGAGACTCGACGCGGTAAAAGTCGACGGTTACGAAGTTGGTCCATTGTCTCTTTCTCTCTTTCGCGAGATGATTATTATTGGGATTTTTCAAATCGATGGGTGTCGATAAATTTTTATATTTTGAGCAGTAAAATCTTCGAGAAGTTTCGACGAGAGAAGTCAGAGTTCGTTAACCGAAGAAGAAAAAAATAACGACGCAATGCACGTAGTAGCGTCATAGTGGCACGTCTAGAAGCGGAAATCGAGAGAACGACGACAAGTAACGGAAAAGATGCGCCGCGCATAATTGTCTGTCTTTTCGTCGCGTGAACATTATGCGGTGAATGCACTCTAGCCGGATATCTTTTTGTTTTTTTCTAAGTAAATCAGTAAGGAAATCGGTAAAACTTAGTTGTAGGGCAAAAAATCGGTTAGAAAATCGGTATATGAGAATGAAAGAATGAAAAAAATGAGTGAGCGAGACTACAACGCTGTGCGTTTAGGTGTGACAAAGCAACGGAGATCGGCGTGACGAGGCTTGCAACCGTCAAGTGTCCAACCGGTCTAGCCTTCGACATCGAGCGTCAAACCTGCGACTGGAAGACCAACGTCAAGAACTGCGAGCAGCTCGAGAGTAAGAAGCCGTGACATCAAACATTTTTTTTTCTTCTTCCAGCAGGAGACATGCCGATCGCTCGCTCTAAAATATACACATATAAAATTTTTCAATTGAGAGACGACGAAAAATCCATAGTCTGCATATTACAGCATGAATAGTAGTATACAATAACTGTTTGCCCCTCAGGTGCACAAGGTCCGGACTGAAGCAAATCACGTGTCCCGGCGGCTTGGCCTTTGATTTGGACAAACAGACCTGCGACTGGAAGGGCAAGGTCACCAACTGTGACAAGCTCGAGAGTAAGTGACGCACGGGGAACGAAAAGAAACAAAAAAAAATGTACAATGATATTGACAAAACCGGTGCCGATTTATCAATTCGCCCTCGTGAACGAACTCGAGCGACTCGTTCTTTCTCTCTATCTCATGTCTCTCTCTCTCTCTCTTTGCTTCTTCGTTTTTTTTCTTACAAAAATACACTCGATGATTATTCTCTCCTTCGGGAGAATAATCATGTGTATATACTCGAGGTTACAATTCAATCGAGGTGCGGGAAAAAAGGTCACTTCCCGTGTAAGGAAAGAAAGAAGTAACGTATAGCCGAGTGAGTGGATTATTGAGAGAATGAGAGAGCTGAGCAAGAAGCGAAGGATCGTGAAGGGAATTGAGAAGCCGGTCGTACGTAGACTCGCGCCGTAGCACGCAAATCGACGACTAACCTTCATCAGTTCATCATATTATCCTACGCAGTCTCTCCGCGAGATAAGTGCAATATTACGATCTGCCTTGTTTTGGGCATTGAAAAACGTTGTGCCGATTTTTTTTTATGAATCATAGATCATAGATGATAGATAGATCGTAATTTCATCTTATCTCGACGGATATATGTATTATCTCTTATTATTATAGCAATCCGCTTACTTCCACTTTTCATGCTTCGAACTCGCACGATATCTAACTGTATTACAGCCGCTTTTATTCCTGCCTCTTGTGTGATGATTTTTTTTTAAAAGAAAAAAACGTAGACTAACATTGTTTTTTTTTTTAATTTTCTTCTCCTATTTTCGACTCTCGATCTGTCGATATATTATTTATGTATACGTACTACTCTCACATATACTTTTGTTTATATACCTAATACTATACTGTAATATCACTTATATTCACCTGTTTTCTATATAATAATAATAGAAGAAAAATATATACAGAAAAACAGAATTAAAATTCAGGGCATATCACACAAAACACGAGTTTATATACTATTAGAATCCTGTAATATACGAGGAAACTTATATCGCGTGTTATTCAATACGTTACTCAATCTATGCATTACTCAAGAAACTATACTAATTATGGCTATATCCATTGAACATTTTTTCCTCTTTACGTAAATGATAAAAAGAAACAAATATATCCCGTTCGCATAATATATGTACAATAACGAAAGTGAAAAGAAGAGAGTGGGGATGCAAAAAAAAAGAAAAAAAAAGAAACGCGGATGAAAATGAGAACGACGCGGATATTTACGATGCTTTTCGTTTTCTTCGTCTCGTGATCTCCATCCGGTTCGCCTCCGTCGCGCTGTTCTCTTTTATGTAGCTGCAAAAGTTTCTTTCGCGTACTTTCCCTCCACACCCTCTCGAAATGACTTTTTTCGGAGAGACGAGTTTTGAATTTTTCCATTATCATAATTTTTTTTTACACATTACTATTTACACCCTTCGACGTTGCAAAATCTTTATCAAAGTGTCTTAATTTTACGAAGCCTTATTGACCATTATATATGTGACTCTCATTTTTATCTCTGGGTTTCTTTCTCACCTGAATATAATCCGCCTACTCTTACTCTATAATTACACACTACAAATTAATCTCTGTCCCGATAATTTTTCACATGTCTCTTTTTTTCTGTCATCGACTCGAACGCAATAAGAGAGAAAATGTTTTTTCTAAAAAAAATGCAAGATATATGTTGTTGCGTTCGACCAAACAAAACTTTTTGCGCGCGTGCATCGACGACGAGAGAGTACAAAAAAAAATATCAATGAAATTCTTCAAGCGTCACGATACTTTTGTTGTTTACAGTTATATGAAATATTGATCTTTCCAGAATATCTATAACGATAATAGTGGAAATGATAATGTGTTATAAAAATCGACGCAAAATTTTGACGACACGTACGACACTGATTTGTTTTCTATATATTATTTTAAAGTTCAAATTCAGACACATATGTAATACAAAGATTTATAGAACACACGGACGATCGAGGTTACGAAATGATATTGTATACAATATATATTACGTGATTTTTGTGCACACTGGGGAGGAGCTATACTTTGGAATGTATATTTGGCCTATTATTTGATTTGTATAAAGTATATTGTAAATATGTTTTTGATAATTATATACAGTCGAGTGAACTTGTTTTCGTCGCAGAGAGAATTCGTTTGTGCTTTGTAGAGATGAGGAGAATTCACATTGTACGTAATTAACACAATTCCAGCTGCGCTAATCAATGTAAAAGCAAACGCGCTGATTGTTTGTCGACAATAACATTATTTGATAATAAAATACGAAATTCTCTCAGTGACGTCATCAGCGTAGATATTTACGTCATCGATGGTACAATAATTTGAAAGAAAAAACATCGATAACCCAAATATTTGCCAGTAGTTTATTTCCAAACACAAACAAAGCACTGTTACGACGTGCTCTTTAAAAAGAAGAAAAAAACAAGTCAGCTCTTCGATGTAAATTTTTTGTAAACGTGATCCAGTTCCACGAGAACTGAAGCAAACGTCCTCAAAAGAAAAATGTGACCATTGTCAGAGTGAAACGTCCAACGCGTATACACATACATTTACCGCGTTTTGCGTTTCACTGCGGCTCTGGTACTCGATCACGATATACATATATCGTGTGAGTGTATGTATGTCTCCCGTGGAAAATAATGCGGGCGCATCGTATATAACAGACAACGCACCCTTGACAATTTTCCAGAGCCTCGCAAGGTCCTGCCGATCCTCAAGACCGACGAGCCCGTCTGTCCCGAGGGCAAGCTGTCCTGCGGTAACGGCGAGTGTATCGAGAAGGAGCTTTTCTGTAACGGCAAGCCCGACTGCAAGGACGAGTCCGACGAAAATGCCTGCAGTGAGTGCTTCCTTCAATGATTTATTAGAAGAGAAAAATAAGTATATAATGTAATAAAAAAGATAATTTTACCTTTCAGCCGTGGAGACTGACCCCAACCGTGCCCCCGACTGTGACCCAACTCAGTGCGTCCTTCCCGACTGCCATTGCTCGGCAGACGGAACTCGTATCCCCGGTGGACTGGAACCACAACAAGTACCCCAGATGGTCACCATCACCTTCAACGGCGCCGTCAACATCGACAACATCGATCTCTACGACGAGATCTTCAACGGTCACCGTATGAACCCCAACGGCTGCCAGATCCGTGGTACCTTCTTCGTATCGCACAAGTACACCAACTACTCGGCCGTTCAGGATCTCCACCGTAGAGGTCACGAAATCGCCGTCTTCTCTTTGACCCACAAGGATGACCCACAGTACTGGACCCTTGGATCTTACGAGGACTGGCTCGCCGAGATGGCCGGCGCTCGTCTCATCATCGAGCGTTTCGCCAACATTACCGACAGTTCTATCATAGGGGTCCGAGCCCCCTATCTCCGCGTCGGTGGTAACAAGCAATTCGAGATGATGGCTGACCAGTTCTTCAACTACGACGCCTCCATCACTGCCTCCCTCGGCCGTGTGCCCATCTGGCCGTACACCCTCTATTTCCGTATGCCCCACAAGTGCAACGGTAACAGCGGAAACTGCCCGTCCAGGTCTCACCCGGTATGGGAGATCGTGATGAACGAGCTTGACAGACGTGACGACCCCACTTTCGACGAGTCACTGCCAGGTTGTCACATGGTCGACTCCTGCTCGAACATTCAGACTGGTGAACAATTCGGAAGGCTGCTCAGGCACAACTTCAACCGCCACTTGAACACCAACCGAGCTCCTCTGGGTCTTCACTTCCACGCCTCGTGGCTCAAGAGCAAGAAGGAGTTCAAGGACGAGCTCATCAAGTTCATCGAGGAGATGCTCCTGCGTACCGACACCTACTTCGTTACGATGGTTCAGGTGAGGACCCCTATATCCTTGACACCCCCTTAAAGAAATTTGTGTAAATATGGGGGTTTCTAAATAATGAAAAAAAAAAATCTTTGATTATTTTACAGGTCCTCAAGTGGATGCAGGAGCCCACCGAGATTCCCGGACTCCGGGACTTTGACGCTTGGAAAGAGAAGTGCGACGAGAAGGGGCAACCCTACTGCTCTCTGCCAAATGCTTGCCCACTCACCACTCGGGAACTGCCCGGTGAGACGCTCCGTCTGTTCACCTGCATGGAGTGTCCCAACAACTACCCGTGGCTCCTCGACCCAACTGGTGATGGTTTCTCCGTCAAGAAGTGAGCTGATCTCCAAGAAGCTTCTTCTATAGAATCATCTCTTCCAGCCGCGTAACAACCCTGTACGATGAGACACAAATAGCTATATTATTATGCGGCCACTCGCGGAATTTCTCGAGACTTATTGTCTAGCGCGCGAGAATGCTGCACGTGACTGTTTTTTTTACTTCTTTGCAGCGAAATTTCTTGCAACGACAGGATTCCTTTCTTAATTTTTTTTTTATACAAAAATTTATTATTGAGTGTTTTTTATACGATTTTTATGTACTTTGTAAGTTTACGATTTATTTTTGTAAGAACTGCCTCTTAGACTTACTATATATATGCAATTGTATTTTACCTTCTGTAATTATACATATACATAACATTAAATGTATAGTCTTAAACTCTCGATATACATACATTTAATTATGCGCTTAGATCTGTAGGATATAATAATATTAATAATAATAATAATATTGTGTGAATACAAAGCGAATGAATGTAGAAACAATATTATTGTGATTTTCACGTCGTATTATATACGAATTTTCAAATCTTAAAACCGAGTTAAAATAAATAAAAATTATTTATTTTACATCTTTACACACCCTTTGTGCACTTGTTTTATTTATTCCCAGCGTTAATTTTAAGGGTGTAGGAGGAAAGCTTGTCCAAGAATAAACACAGGTTTGAGTAAAAAGCCAATTAATTAGGGCTTATACATATTCATTTTCTCTTTTTTTGCGCTTTTATTGAAGTCTTGCGAATATATACAAAGGATTTTGAAGAACTAAATAACTAATACACTTTTTATATAACTAAATAAACAAAGGCTTGTTACAATAAGATAATAACATGTTAATTAATTATTTAAATAACGTAATAATAATAATAATAATAATAATAATAATAATCATGATAATAATAATCGTATCTGCAAGGAAGCGACGTGCTCGCCGAGATACACATGTACATAAAGCCGAGAAAATCTTGAGAGGCCTCCCACTCTCGTATTACTACTATCATTATTGAACCGGCGCGTACGCCTCTTTCTGTATTCCTTATCGTCGACACATTTCGCTTTTGCTTGTATACCTCTCGTTTTCAGCTTTCTTTCTTTTACTTTACAGAAACATGTACATGCTTATTTCAATATTTATTATACGTGTTCATCACGTGAACTTTTCATTTTTACGTGGATGAGTTTGTTCGTTCGTTGCTCGAACAAATTTGTTGCTTGACTCGTTTTGTGTCTGTCTGATAGTTGAATCCTACCCCTTCAGAAAAGTCGACGAAATGTGTGTCAAAATAAATCAACGAAACTCTAACTTGGCGTGTCGAAAAATTTTCATCCGCGAAGAGGAGTATTTTATATGCGCCACTTTCAAAGCACTTTTTTATCATGCTAGATAGTTGATATTTTAAGAGAAAATTTTTTTTCTTACAGAAGTGATTGATTAAGACACTTTTGAAACACTTTAGTGATTGGCGTTCTTGCACGCGAGAACGTATTTTAATTTTATTTGAAATAGTTTCTTTCAGCTTTGTTTGACAGTATTCTTTATTGAGAAATAGATTCGTTTTCTCACGAGTCAAATGGTAAAATAAATATGAAATTCCAACTAATAAAAAGAACTACTAAAAAAATGCCTTATTATATAAACAAGTATATGATAAAAAAGGATTGAATTAGATTAACTTAGTCATGAAGAAAAATACTTAGTGAAAGGTAATTTATTACTTTACAAATTTAAGTTTATAATTCGAGCAAATTCAATTTTGCCGTAATAAAAAGGCACTAATCTCACATTTTCTTCGACACGCTTTTATAAGAAATAAGTTTGCGAAACTATCGATAATCTATTATCGTTCACAAAACCAAAAAGTGATAAAAGCCGATTGATTCAATCGACGTTAAATGAAGGATTCGTTGCACTTTAATCTAGTAAATTACGATTACAAATCAATATGAACGATCATTTATATTATCTTTAAGAATCAATTCATTTTGTTCGTCCATGATGTATGAAACTAAACAAACAAAAATTTAAAGTTTAATCGTTACAATTTATAATCGATCATATAATTCATAATCTCAGCTTATAAGTATAAGGTACATGATAAAGAGCACAATATATAAACATAAACGTATTTTCGTCGACTTTTCCATATTAGGTATATAATTTAAAATTTATGTTAAAGATAGGAGCAAAGTCCAATAATAAAAACAAAAAATAAAAAGTCCCTCGATCGCCCGTTGCATAAATTCATACTTCAGTTATTGCTTCTTAAAATATACTTTTTCTCGACTTTTAATTATCTTGTCAATCATTTACAAACTTTACATTAAGAGGAAAACTTTTGATAAATTGTAGACGAAATTGACTTTGGCATCGGTTAAGCGAACAAAATTCAAAACCAATAGACGAATACAGTTTCATCCACAATTACCAAAGTTTTTCTCTTTATGCATTTTCACGCTTATATTCCAATCATATTCACATTTGCGAGTTCAAAATACAAGTTCTTTTTATACTTTCTCCATGATACAATTTCCTTTTTTCTTTAACCCGTATATGCTCATTATTCTCTCTTTAAAATCGATAATCTAAACCCTCAGCCACCAGAAAAATAGAATTCTTTAAACTTAAACACCAGTTCCTCCTCGTGTTTTCTTTTTCTGCCTTCTATTTTCATACTTATACATGCCTCATCGAGAAAAGAATTATTAAAAACATAGATCCATTCTGTTTTAAAAACTTCAGTATATATGATTATATAGATTAAAAGAAAATCCTGAATCCAGTGAAATACATTTTATTACGCCTTCTCTAAACGTTAACTCAAATTTGAGCAGAATTAATTATTGTCCCACTCAAAAAATTAACATTCAACGTATTCTACTTATTATATATATATATATATATACTGAAGTCAATAGAGGATCGCAAATAATGATTCTCTCGATGTATGTATGTACAAAATTTATTAGATCACATCGCAAGAGAGACGCGCAGGCGAGTCACAATACGTGCCGAATGTAGTAAACCGGCATTTTCGATTGTTGTGGCACTTATAACTTTTCTTTTTTTCTTCTATCAATACATAACTCAGTAGCCATATCTAACAGTGTTAAAACGTTGCTAATAATTACAAACGTGTAGGTATTTTTATTTCTATAAAGTTATTAATTTTCGGAAAAAAAATTATCGATTCACGTTTTGTTTTAGAACTCTTTGTAGAAGTGTGAGTGTCTTTAATCTTTTGATACGATTTGAACACTTTTAGAGACAACCTTCATTCGTCCACTAGTATTAATAATCTATCACATTTTTTTGTACTTCATTATTATTACTTATCTTCAATCAAAAGTGCTTGAGAAATTGTCTTTTTTATAAAAGTTTATCAAATTATATATAACTCTACTGTTCAAATGTTATAATTGACTATTTAATAAAAGATTCGCATTCTTGTAAAATTACTAGTTAATAAATAAGTACTTTAAACGAGAGTTGAATGAATAGAATATTTGACACATTTCAAAATAGGTAAGTATTGACTTTTATTCGCGTTAACTCAATTTCCAAACTCGCCTGGCGACTCTCAAACTCAGACATGCAGCAATAAATTTAATCCATCTGTCTTCTCTCCAGCGATATACAACAGCAAATCATGTTTTCATACTTAATTTCATAGTACTTTATTCCTTCGTCATAGTTTTATCTCCTTCTATTTTAATATTTTTTTTTAATTCGATATACATATATTTATATATAGATATATCAAAAATATCCTTAGTAAAATAGAGCATTTATATATAAGAGTACCACCAAGTACCTTTCGATATTATATTCTCATTCACTATGTATAATTAATGTTGACAATTCTTTTCCTTTTCTTATATTTGAAATTTTGTTCATCCTATACCAATTCTTTATCAGCTCTATACACATTTTCGAGTCTCCTGTACCGAAGTGCTTGTCGGAAAGCAATTCATCTTTCGTTTGAATTAACGAAACACACATCATTATATGTATATACAAATGAGAAGAACCGGGAGAAATGGAGTGATACTTTAGATCTGGGCAAAATGCATTTGAAGCGAAATAAAACAGGACTAAATAATGATTATTTTGCTTCATAGGAATTGTTTTTTTTTTTTAAATAAATCATTACTTTGCATCCTTTTTCGTTATAAAAATATCTATAATGATATTGACATTGATTATTAATAAATAACG
>UCQR01000755.1:0-19204 GCA_900474235.1 Cecidostiba semifascia
TACCTGGGCTCTCGAGTGCTCGGATGTGTATTTCGAATATTTTGCTAATTTACGCAGCAGGCTGAAAGAGAGGGGGAGGGGGACGGGGATAGGCTATGAAGTAGGCTTTTTTTAGCGAAAAGACTTTTTGCGCGAGTTTCTTTGCAGTTTTCTATAATGACGAAATATCGAATCGCCAGTAGTTATATCTTGGTTTGGTCGGACGAGAAAAATTCTTTTATTTTCAAGCTTGTGCTCAAATTACAAAAAGTTTGCTGCTTTCGGAAGATATAATATATTTGTTTTGACCGAGTTTGCATCCAACGAGAAAGTAGAGTAGAGAGAGAGAGAGAGAGAGGCGAATTTTCGTTAACGAGTTTCGCAAAGGTATTTTGCTCTGCTCAGCACAAATTTAGCAACGAGCCCGGCTTCCATACGTCGGTTATCAATTATCCGGCAATAAAGCTGCTTGGGTAATTTTAGGAAACATCGGCTAGGTGCGAGACGCCATTGAAATTTATTGACACACCATAATTACATGTCACGAGAGGCGTGCGATCAAAATGCCATAGCTCATGGGGACCAGAATCTCATTAAAGCTGCACCTAACTGCTCTAGCGCTTATGTGTACCTTATTATCCTCCTCGATATATTCTCGATCGATAACGTTGATAATATCTAACGCGAACGGAATCGCATGTTCACAAAATTAATCATCGATCGATTTTTAATTCAATCGAAAATTAAATTGCGAAGTTGCAAGTATTCAAACAAATTTTTCACGGAATTCCAGAAGTGCTCAATCGTAGAGGATCGAATATTCGATGAATGTATAAAATTCATCGGTCGAAATGTTTGTGTTGTGCGTTTGCGCCAATATTGAAAAATTGAATATCAGTTATGTATATACTCAATCTATATTCCAAACTCGACGGAACGTTAAGCGCGATCGCGTCGTTCAGTATTTCACAATTATGCTACATATGGTCAGTGCGGAGCCGATTCGCTAAGTGCCATTAACAGTTTCGAGATTTAAACTGCACGTATGCGAGCTTCATCGTGTACTGCTTCATTGCAAAATATTGGCCATTTCTGTATTATCAATTTCGATTAATATGCTGAACTCGTCATGTTTTTTTCTTTTCGCGGAGATTGTTTGACTAATTCGACCAAACCATCAATATCCGCCGAGCATATAATACGACTACCATCAACCGTATGCGAATTTCGAAAATAATAAGTATCGATTTTCATTCACACTCTATTTCGACGAAAATATTTATACGAGATATACTATATCCGTACCGATATGACGAATAAAAAAAAACACAACGTCAAACGAGAATGCAGCTTCCGAAGCATTACTCCAGTATAAAATGTTTTAAGCAAAAGATATATGTGAAGCGAACCGATAAATAAAGTTACAAAATGCAGTAACGGGACGCGCTAATCGAAAGTTCGAGCATCAGTATTTTGCAAAAAGCAAAGTATACAGAGGAAAAGTTATCGAAACATGTAGCCAAAATAAGGGGATATAATTTATTGCTTTGGGTCTACTCCTAAACAAAATGAAGTCAGTGCGGAGTGGAAGCTGAAGTTGCTGGTGGCTCAAGCTCGGAAGTTTCACGCAAACGAGTTTGCAAAGCAACATCGTCAAGTTTTTGAGTTTGTTGTGTATTCGATATGAAACTCGAGCATTAATTTACAGCTTCATCAGTCATCACAATCCTCGCCTCGTATATACAGTGAAAATCACGCCAGGGCTCCGTGTTCAAACAGAACATCAGAGATTTCGAATCTGCAAAGAGTTTCAGTATATACATTTAAAAAACAACTATACTTACGTGTAAAACGGCGGCCCCGAGCTGTCCTTGAACCAGAACACCATATCAAGAGTGTCGTGACCAGGTGCTGTGACGTTGCAAGGAAGTTCGATGGATTTACCCTCCACTACGCTGATGTTGTACAGAGGAACTGAAACACAAAGCAATATATAAAACGTCAAATTATTTTATGCATCTTCTCCGCGCATATCTATAAATCATTTACAAATTTTCATCGAACTACACCTGGTCTAGCTTATACGCACGAGAGAGAGTTAAAAAATCGACGGTATTATACCCGCGCGCGTCCCTCGGGTTCGATTCATCGCTATTTCATCAATTAGTTGTCGAGTATAGCGGACTACAATAACGCACTAGCATACAGGCCGTTATAGCCCCGCAGCAGCAGCAGCACGACATAAACAGATAAGCCATAGTCCACACGGGCTGGAGCTCAATAACGTTCCGTTTTGTTCCGCAATAACAGTAAAATTTATAATGCGAACTGCAAATTACGTCGTAAAGTTGAACGCGACGTAAAATCAAGCACGCGCGGGGCATGCATATATACGTGCGTGTATCTATAGCATATATATACGCACGAGTGCATCTACGAGAGATGCGATTATTCTCGGTTATGCGGGCGTCGACGAGTAAAAGAACGCGTATTAGAGGCTCTCAAAAAAAAAACTCAATGAATCCTTTCTTCACAAATACGCACGCTCACATACATATAATACGTGGACGCGCTGTACAAAAGGCTGCCGCAAGGGAGAGGCCAAAGCGCTCCGCGCGAGAGCTGGCTACAAAGTTTTCCAGGCCGGCGCTAACGAATTTCATTATAATTCATTTCTCTCCCCGTGCGGCGGCGACAATAAATTCGACACCTTGCTCTCACTCTCTGCAGCTCGTCTCTCTCTCTATATGCTTCTGTACCTGCTCTACACACACACTCTCTCTCTCTCTCTCGTGCTTTTACGACGTCGACGCGGGACGAGCAGTTTAATTTTCATCAAGCCCGAGCGTCACGATTAAAGCAACGAATGTACCCGAACGAACTGAATTAACTCGGCGCTCGCGCGGAGCGGGTAGTTCTGCGCTATTACCCACCGTATAGTTAGATACTACGAACGTGTGAGAAGAGAGAGAGAAGGGTGAGAGTTGGGGAGGGAGGTGAATGAGAAAGGGAATGGAAGAGAGGAGACGGAGAAAGGAATAGAGAAGGGACTGCGCTCACTGAGATGGGAAGAGATGTTGACGCGGAGAATTCGTGAATAAGCGATTTACTGCGTGCCCTCGGAATATACACTTCTCTCGTCTGTGTGTATGTGTGTGTGTAAAATAAAAGAGAAAAGGCTGGAACTACAATTATATTCGTCATACGTCTCTTGTTTAGGGGTGCTGGCCAGCCAAGTGGACAGGCGGATATATACGGCGTCGTTAACCACGGTAGCCGCGAGCGGAGGGTAGCGTTCGCTTGACGAACTGTTTGCTCAGTTACGACGACCCTCGTGCTCGCCGATTGCCTCGTCGTCTTCATTATTCCGCGTCATTAGGCGAAATATGACGTGACGACGGCTACCAGTCGGCTGATTAAACACGATCCTATTGTTTGCCGCCACGTTGATTTGTTCGTCCGGTTTTCTCATCACATATACACCAGTTTAATAATAATCGAGCGCTATACTATACACTGTTAGAACAGTTCACGTCCGCGCGGTTATTGCGGAAAATTATATTTATCTGCAAAAACTTGGCCGCCAATAAAATAAATACTCAATATCCAGCTTGGTAATAACGCTGAGCATGAATTCGAGTCTGCTATACTATCTCTGTATATAACAATAACAACGGAAAGAGGAGTGCGAAAATGACGAAAATAATTCGATTCCGCGCGTCCAACTTTGCTCGTCCGCTCAAACTTCCATCTTTGCGGCGCGAGATAGAATCGCTCAAAAATCGAATTTGCCCCGACCTCATCCGCTCGTCGAAACGAGTTCTTATAATATACTGACGATGACCGTGCTCGCCTCTCTCTCATCCCCTTACATTCTCTATATCTATATCTTCGGCAAGCAGCGAATCTTTCTATTGAAGCTGTATTCCGCTCGAGGCTTGCTTTTCGTTTCTGATCTAATAAGGGATTAGACGATACAAGATAGAGGAGGAAAGGTCGTCAACCCGGCAAGATCCCATCGTATATACGTCCCCAAGTCTTTGGCCTTGTTAAGCAAGTCTTGGAATAGCGACGGCGACTATATACACTATAGTGTCTTACATGCCGCGCACTCTTTAATTGAAGACTCGAGAGGATGTGAAGACTGCGCAGAGCGCGATGCTCCGATGAGTCCAAAGTCGAACGGCGGAGGAGGCACTTACGAACAACAAGGACGCGGCGGCTCTTCTGTCTTGTCTGCGATAAGGAGTTGCGAAGAGAAGCAAGAGCACTCGTGGATTTCGTCACTGGCCCGTAAAGTGGCGAAATTCTCTCAAGAAAGAGGGAGAGAGAGAGAGAGAGAAGAGGACGATAGAAGGAAGAGGATCGCGTCGCGCGCGAAAGAGTGGGGGCTACTCAATATTATGCAGATTGGGACATTAGCATGAAAAATCTTGAGCGACGCTGCTGCGCTCAGGATATGAAAGTAGTAATTAGACGTTTTACGAGGCCGTTCGAGTGTATGAGCGGCCGTACCTGCTACGCGCTCTATGCACGCTCAGGTGCGGTGGCGCGATGAAAGTTAATATTGCCAATAAAGTCCGAGCATTATCGTAAATTTGTATTTCAATCTCGGTGCGGCGCAGCAGCTCTCGCGGAAACAGAAAAGTTGCGGACGAGACGCGCGCGCGCGGTCTGAGCTTCTTGAGCGTATAAGTATATACTTACTCTATCGCACGAGAGTATAAAGCGCAGTTTTAATTTCTCAGCCGAGATGCAACTATACAGTTGCAGTGAGACGATCAAAAGCATAAAAACAATTAACGAAAGTTATTGCTGTGGAGCAACACGACTGCACGCACATTATAATTCTTTTGAATTTCTCATGGCTATACTGCTGGACTGGAGTAACGGCCGCCGCCAGCGCAGATATAAATTTAATAATATCAAAAGTTATAAATGACATTTTTTAATACTACAACAACAAAGTTATATACGAGTGCTGCGCAAGTTCATAACTGCTGTGGCGGCTGTACGTACATATATTATTAAAAGCGAGATTAGCGTTATTATATTTCCTCGATATACACGGCATACGAATTGTATATATTTTCCACTCGCAATTTGCAACGCACATAATTACTCTGAGTATTAAACAAACAGAAAATCCTCAAAGTATCTCAAAGTATTCTTTTCTTAGCATACACACAGACACAAAGTATATAACGATGATCAAAAACAGGACGCGAAAGCGAGCGAGCCATCGGCTTGAAGCGCACATCTCATTAAGCAGCACTTTTAATTTACGCGACCACCACACAGCACAGTGGCTCCCCAGCTGGGGTGTATGTATATATGTATAGCGACGCACGGCGGAAGTTCTCGCGCATAATGCATAATAGCGCTCGAGCGTACGTCGACCAAAAAAAAAGTGAACAGTATAGAGCATATTTTACACAAGCAAAAACTGCGAATTATGTGCAGAGTGCACACGCCCCAACAGGTTTTAGGATAGCTGAACTGTATCCCGAGGGGCACAACATTTTTTCAGCGCAGCCCTCCCCTCCTCACATCTCTGTCGGCGAATTCCTTTTTTTTTGTTTCTTTTGGCGAATTCTAAATGAAATGTATTATATGCTTTGAATTAGCACACTGATGTGTATTTCGAAAAAGGTATCTTGCGATAATAAAAGAAATTTCATTGAGTTATATTTTCGAAGTTTTTCGTTGGATATTATCTGTGAATTGACATGAATGAAATGACATGAAAATTAAGTTAAATTTTTCGCGGTATCAATACCTATGGATTACTGGCTTATATAACAGACGAAGATAGCAATTCCCACCTTTAGAGTATATACTACTATAGAGAAGTGTTATAGACGAGGTTGTAAAGAGAGAAAGATGGCTTTTTTTCTCCTCCCTCTTTTACGAGTGAATCATATGGTCACAGTAGCAGAATATCTAACCTTTAAATTTTATTGTAAATTTGATTGTAATTCGAATTTCTTCAGTATAGTAAAGCAGAGTGTAGTGGGAAGTCAGCTGTGACCAATCGCGTGCGACTAGAGAGAGATAGCAAGTAGCCCGATATATCTTTCTCTCTTTCTCTCTCTTTCTCTCTCTACAACCAGCTCGTCTACACTTTCGGCCATAGAGATGCTGCCTCCAGTAGTATAAACTCTAAGATTACCACATGAAAGCTTCCACGTATACGACGCCAGCTCATTAGCAACAACGCGCAGTTCCCATTCCTATAGCTCGCACACGACTCCGCGAGCGCAACAGGATCCGCTCGAGAGCGCGTGTCGTAAAGCTATCGCATTTTCGGCACTATTACGCGCACCAGTGCGCAGCAGCAGCAGCAGTAGTAATCGTCTTGGAGCGAAAAAGAAAACTCGACAGTATAGCAGAGCAGAGAGCACTGTATACCGACATCGCGCATCTCTTCTCTCATCAGCTTTTAGCGCCTCGTGGTGGCAACCGCGGCGCACGCTTGTAATTTAATGCGCTTCCACCGGTTCAGTCTAGCGTTGCAACGTTGCGCTCTGTCTTCCTCCTCGGGTGTCTATATAGCCGCGCATACATGCACGCATCACATACAAGGAGAGAGAGAGAGAGAGAGGAGTCGCTCTCGGGGAAAAAGCATCGCACACGAGGGGGTGGTGCAGGAGCGCGCACGCGGCATTGTGCCGCGGGTCGTGCGACACTGAATTACGGTTGGCGGAAGGGAGGCAGCGGCCAGTTCCGCTTGTAATATAGTTTGCAGTGCACAATGCCGGCACAATGGCTGCTGCAGCCGCGAGACGCGACGCAGTAGGAGCAGCAGCGACGGCGTCGCCCTTTGGCCGAGGATCAAAGTGCCCGTCTAAACGGTCTACGAGCGGCTCTTGTCGAGCCTCTGGCAACACACGGATGACGAATGAGGTCGCACACACACACACACACACATCCCCTTCTCCCTACGGACTTGTAGTACAACGCGTTTCCGGCCTGACGGCTATAGGACTACTGCTACTGCTGCACTGAGACGCGAGTTGCTCTGTCCCCTCTCTCTCTCTCTCTCTCTGGCACTCTTGGCACTACTGATGCTGTATGTGTGTGTGTGTGTGTGTAATGCTTTCCTCTGGGATGGCTTATTGAATTGTGTGCTAATTCGCGCGGATTATATAATATACGCGCGTGGCCCCTGCGACCTTTTGCAATTGCTTTTCCGATCCGATTAGCAGATTTATGTGCCCAGTTGGAGTATATAGTTGATTTGTGCAACGAACGAGCGCTATATGTATACAAACGCCCGGACCATCCATTGATTTCGAGGATATGCGGGATTTTGTTACTCTTTGTTTAGTGGCCGCCATTGTTTCTATGCAGCATTTCGTTACGCGTTGACGTGATTCGATTGTTTTCTCGTATACAGCTCCGGCCATTATACTATATGTGTAGTAGTAGTAGACTGTCTCACCCTACTATACTTATGGAATTGACTTCTCTATCTTCCTTCTTTTTTTTTCTATACTAGCATCGCAAAGCAGCACTGTATACCTGGATGGAGTAGGTATAATCGTCATTGCATACACCCCTCTCATCTTTCTCTTTCGCTTCTCGCATTCACGAAGAACAAAGCATCGTCGTCGTAGTCGTCGTCGGCATCGAAAGTTGGCGGCGGAAACTAGTTCCCCGAGAGGTTTAATGTATTTTTCAAGCGCAGAAGCCGCTCGGGCGCGGAAATAAGCGGCAGTAGCGCGTGTGCCAGACGACAGCGTGAAATTGAATTAATCGCGAATTAAAGGTACAGAGGCGGGAAAGGAAAGCGCGCCAGCGATGAGAGAGAGAGAGAGAAGAAGAAGAAGTTTGCTGCAGCGCCGGAGAAAACGTCGTCGCTATTGGATATATATACACGCGCTGCGGGCCGAGAGGAGAGAGAACGGGGACGATGCCGCCGCGGCGCCGTATAAACTTTAAATAACGTTTGTAAACTCCGACTTAAGTAATTCATCGAAGAAAAGCGAATTCGCGATGCGCTCGCTCGCACCCTCTTTTGGCCTAGCCCGAGACGTAACGAGGAAAGGGCAATCGTCGTGAACTCGCAAATCGAGTTTCTCAATTAGAGATTTTCGATGGAACTACTCGTCAGGTCTGCGCGCATCTTCTTTCTTATTCTATTTGCTTTTAATTCACGTTACAGGGCGCAATAGAAAAAAAATCGTCCTGATGTCATCATTTCGTGCGACGATATTGTAATAGACTAGCAATGGTAAATGAATGAATCATTCATTTGGACGTCACGAAAGTGTGTGCGCGCAGTTCGTTTTCACACAACGACCAAATAGTGCGAAAGTGGAAAATACTAACGACCTGGCAGCTGCGACACACGCTGCACGGGAGTTTTTATTTTTCAAAGCCCGTTATTCCAATGGAACATCGACGTGTACGCGTCGCGGATTACCATGAACATCGGACGCATCACCATTATCCCCGCGCAGCGAAACAATCTAGAGATGAAAATAAAATGCCCAACGACTATTTATATATGTATAGTATACATATACACGTGAGCTAGCGCGCGGACAAACGAGCCCAAAAAAACTACACGCGCTCTCGGCTATATAATTGTAGCATGCAAAGCAAGGAAGATCGAAAGAGTGTGCGCGTGTGCAAAAGAGAGAGAGAGAAAAAAGTGTAAACACACACAGTGTCGACATTCTCGTAGATTTTAAGCATCTATCACGTGACTTGTTAAGCTCGTCCGCGGGCCTCGAGCGACGAAACGATAGTTGCCGTATATATTATACGTGTTGCACGTGAAAGTATATCGTTAAAGTTAAAGCTCCGAGTACAGCTATCCCCTGAACTCAATTACTCCCTACCCCCCTATCACCCTTCTGTCTCTTTGTACGCGTTCGTTCTCTCTCCTCGTCGTTCTCCACAGCAGCAAAGACTGTAAATTTCGCGCCATTATACGGCGAACAAGAAATAGGTGGAATACGGGACGAGACAGAGGTTCGACGGCGACACGCCGGTATTTGTCATGAATGAATTGACCGTACCGCGGGGCCGAATAACGCGTAACACGCAACTACTGAATGCCCGGCAATTTGCAGCCGAATCGCCGCCGGTACTCGCTATTGCCGTCTATCTGTCTATCTATACATATTAGTGGGCTCTACTCTGTTAGCTCTGTACCGTGAGACGACTTCCCTGATTTCACTCGTTCGATTTCGCCCTTTATCCAGCTCTCTTTTATCGCGTATACTATATAATATACTTCCCTTTTTTTTTTATTATTTTTACGTTGAACTTCGATCAATTCGTTCTCATTTTTTTGTATTTCTTTTCCACTTCTTCTCTCATTTATCGTCTCACTACAAAGCTACAGCTCATTTATCGAGAACAATATATACACACTGTATACGCGCGGATGTCGATGCAAGCGTGAACTTTGTATATTAGTGAAATGCAACATATAGACGTGACAATTAAGTTCGAAGCTTATTCATTCCGATCGTGTAGCCGCAAAGTATCGATACGATTTAATTCGCGAGTTCGCGAAAAGCAGGCTTGAAGATTGCCATGAATGATAATAATATAGGGATGGAAATTGCAAATAATGCGTGATTCTCTGCGCGGGACTCGATTATGACATGACGGTGCTTTGCCGCGTGCGCGCTGCCAATTAAAACCTCGAATAATCGATCTATACGGGTATTTTCCAATAATAATTAATTCCATTACGCTTCCGCAGCGTCACGATTTATTTTAGAGACTGATTTGTCTGAGGGCTTGTTAGTCCAGCCATGCGAGTGACATTCTGTCACGCGTGTCTCGCTATATATATATATGTGACGGAACAAAACGGTATTGTTAGCGAGATTGTTAGCGCATATAATCGTTCTTAGGTACAAATTGCTATACATGTTTACCTTACGTTTTTTTTTTTTTCATAAATAATTTTTCAAATATTTTACTCGGCGCGCTCGACGTTATCAGCGAGCTAACCTTCTTGGTCGAGATCAGTGCACGTGAAAGTAGCTGAGAGAGTAGAAAATAACTAACTCGTGCGTATACTAAAGTTTAGCCGGCCTTGTTGTGATGTAAACACCGTAGTCACGAGATCAGCCGAGTATATACATATATGTATTTGCATACTACTCTAAAAGATGAAATCTCATCAAGCCTCGTCGAAGAATCATTTCTCAGAGAATTTTCTTTTCCTAATACACTTGCGTAACAGCAGTCGATAAAAAGAATGAGGCACACAACAGCACCATAACGGTCCTTAAAAGAGAAGAATCGATTTTTATTGACGCACTGTAATAGAGCACTGAAAACGATGCGCCTTTTGCAAATTTGCCCTCGACTTGCTTAACGCTCATGAAAATGTCTGTTATTTAAACATAACCGCGAGCGCACACACACAGACATACGCGACTTTCATTTTCCTTTCCCTTTTTCTTCCTCCACGCATTGGAGACGCCGAGACGGAAAAAAAAGAAGGCCGAGGGAGTTTCGCAACAGAGAGTAGATATATACATGGTATATAGGAACCAGTCGCGGCGAAACAGAGGGCCACAATCTCAACACAAGTGTATATATACTATACTAGTGTGCAAATTTCATTTAACAGTTCAGCTATTTTCGAATTAGGAGAACGTGCGCGTACTGCGCCGTAAACACCTTTGCTGCAGAGCGCTTACACATAGCCTATGTATATATATACACGTATATACAAATACTCGCAGCGCCGTATAGTTACTTTTACAACGGAGGAATTTGCCTTTTTAATGACGCTGCGCGAAGTATAACAATTTCCAAGCGAAGAGAAGTCCAAAGCTGGTAACGTCGGCGTTCGACGAAAGCCTCTTACTGTATAAGAAAATAGCATTTAACAGGGGCTACTTTAACAAATTAAAAGTACTCTCTCTCTCTGTATCTCTTATACGGCAGCGAGAAGCAGGGAAAATCTCGAGCGCCAATATTGTGCTGGAATACCTAATGAGATGAAATGAATTACTGTCGGGGTCCGCGCGCTCGCGCGAGCGTATACATTGTCCTCTCTTAAAAAAGTTCTAACACAACAATTTATTTAGTTTTTAATTTTATAATTTTTTTATTAATTATTATTGTGTGATGTATGTATATGTATATGTTTTTTTTTAGAAAGAATAATAATGCAAAAGATACATACAGACGGAGCGTGGAAAGTATATTTATCAATATCTGAGTGCTCTTCAGAATTTTAAAACGGGAGAGCATGGTATATATATAAAAAATTGAGCACCGGATTTTACCACAATATATATGTCGATAAATTAAAGTTAATAAAGTTTCGTGGAAAAATTGTATCCACACAGCACAGCTTCATTTCGCGAAATATCCATTACTACATATGAATTCCATCAGTGCCGTACAACTGTGCAGGCAATAGATGTACATCGAATTCAATATTTGCTATCACGTTGAAAAAGAAAACGTGAGATTACGTATAGAGTACATGTATATAGAGATGCAAAAAGTGCAAGAGTTTACCATTCAAAGCGTTCTTTATTAAAATCCAATAATTTATATATATATACATTAAAACAAAACAAAATTTTCACTTTATCGCAGAACAGAACCTCATTCGAGATGAATGCAGCGCACTGATGGTAAAATTAAGCTATATAGCGACTCTTTTTTTCGTCCGCGAAAATCGATAAATCGTCAGTCGCATTAAAATTTTAGCCGTCCAAAAGAAGAGCCTTGAATAGAGTCGACTAACCTCCTGACGCGACGACATATATAATATCTGAAAATTGCGAGCGTACACGAGCGTGACCTTTTTGACGCCAACGGCCGCGTGTTTTTGTCCCGCTAATCTGGTTAAATCTCTCTCTCGCGCGCGCGCGTGTGTTTGTAAGCGGCCCTCGTCGCGCTCAAACGGATTTGCGAGACGGCGCCGACAAAACTTTATCAAACACACAAAAGGCTCGCGAAAATATAATTTCACGGGTAAACACGCTCGCGCTCATTTGAAAGTTAAATACAAGCGGCCCGGCCCCTTCGTAGCTGCAAAGAGAGAGGGAACTCTGCACGCTCCCTCCTGCTCGCGACAATTAATAATATTTAAGAGGAGTAAATCGCCGCTGAAATATCGCTTCACGAGGCCCTTATCAATTATCCTGCAATAGACATAAGTCTCGCGCGCGGCAGGCAGCATAGTATCCTCAAGGTGTATATATACCTATACATATACAATATATACAAAGCTCTCATATACAGACACACACACACACACACGCGAGGAGTATTAGGAGCTCGATGCTAAGAAGGGAGGCGTGTGTGCTTTGCACAACGAACGACGAGTCTGTATCACTTCTATAGCTGCTCCAACCCGGAGAGAAATAACGCGAGTGTGTGTATACGTGAACACATTTATACATATACACACGGTTCTGTAGACACTAAAGTAAGGGAGAGTGAGAGAGAGAGACACGCGGAGCCAAGATAGGCAAGTGCAGATATTGCATTACGAGATGCAATCAAGGTTTCGCGGCGTGTCGAGTTGCCGGGCGGCAGGCGCACAATCTGAAATATCGGTTGCGGCTACGATGCCTCTGTGGGTGTACGCGTTTGTGTTTGCATAGATATACTAAGCTCGATAACGAGGATTATCATCCTCGCCGTTTCAGCTGTCGTTGGCTGTTGCTGCAGTTATTGACTTTGTATGTATATGTATTTGTGTGTATTTAGCCGAGCACCGTTGTTTTTCATCGCTGATACAGCTACATATATATTTATACCTATGTACATGATGAATAAAGCGCTCCATACTTCCGATACAGTTGGAAGGGACTTGCCAGACGCTTCCTGCCAGAGAATGTATCGCCGGAAAAGCTGTAGGCGAATTTCGAGGCTTTATTGTTTATTTGAGAGCTTACTACTAGTCTGACTGTGAGCTCGTTGTTGCACGGCAATTTATATCGTCGAGATTTGAGAAATCCGTATCATATTGTGTCGGGAAATAAAAACGGAAAATATCCCGCATGCATAAGAATGTACGTCAGTCAGCAAGCAGAGAGAAACGCCGATTGATCTAATAACACTTCTTTTACATGACAAAGATAGTTCACATTCACGACGAGGCGTCGCGTAGTATTTTTTTTTTTTTGTATATACAAATGCTCGTTCCATGAGTCACTGCACCACCGCCGCCGCTCTCTCGCCCGTTAAACCTTTAATATGCAGATAACCATTTTCTTCATCGCACACACCGCTGATATCCCTGGCTGCGTTATTCGCTCAATCCGGAATTTTATATATAGGTATATACATATACGCGCGCGGGATATGGCTAATGCCGCCGCGATTGTGCTGCTGCCTGCCTGACGCCCCTCCGGCTTTTTGTGCGCGCAGCAGAGCGGTGTAATTAAATTTTTCTCTCGGCTTTTGCCGCACGGCTTTGAGAATCTCCTTCCTCTACTCCCGCATATATAACTTTTTCGCGCGAGTCCTTTTTTTTTTACCGCGCGCTCTTTTCTAGCCGGGAGCGCTAATTATTTTTCTCCGAATATATGTATATGCGTGCAGTAGGTATTACTTCTTTTTGTGCTTCCGCTTTTGAGCAGCGGTTCTATACTCGCGCAGGATTTGTTAACCCAAGTGAACTTAGTTCGAAGGGTTTGTTATTATGCGCTGTACGTATAATGACCCGTGGCTTTTTTTCTCGCAAATAAAAGAAGCTTCCACATCAAAGAGCGGGACTTTGTCTTTTTGAAACACACGTCAAGATAGGCAATTATAAAGCAAAGGCGACGGCACAAAGTGCATAAGTGCCGCTAAATATGTATATTATACTTTATACAACATCATTTTTTTCTTTTTGACGAACTCACCTGTGTGTGGCGTCATAAATTGCGATTTGCATTTAATGCTTTTACCCATTTCTCTCTCAAAACCGCATATAGCCGAGAATATTTTCGGCACTTTGCTCTCTGCGTTGGGTTTCGCCGGTGCGTTAAGGGGGACAAGTTCTAGCGGATGCAGTGATGGAAAAGGCACTTAATGTAACAAGATGGAAACGTCAGAAAGTATATCGCGCGCGCTTTTCTGGCAATACATACCAGTAGCTTTCGTCGTGCGCCTCCTCCCCCCCGCATGCAGCACGAATTCTTTGCACTGATGCGAGTTCGCTACACTAAAAAGGGATTCCAACGCTTTGAATCTGACGTCTCGCGAAATTCACCACGGGAGTGCGCTCTCTTCTATGCACAGTAGGTTCGTTCTCGTTGTGCCGAACGAATAGAAAAAAAAAAAATGTTTCGAACACATACGCTGATGAACGCATTAAAAACTAGTTATCTGTATAAGCTCGAACGGCTTGAAAGAGGGATATATAGATTGGATTCGATCATCATGACGGGGGTATATCGGTATAAAGAACGCGCGCCTCGAGCACGAACGAGAAAACTATGTCGTCGTCTTCTTACCTCAGAGGGGAGAAGGCGCGTAATCGCTTATTCATGGCAGTCTGAAATTGAATTTTGAAATTTCAAATGAACCCGTGGCGCTCTCTCTCTCTTCCTGTCTCGCGATCAGCGCATGTATAGTGAACGATCGATGAAACGCTCGTTTGATGCAAAGAAAAGTGTGTCATTAGCGAGATCCCGCGCGCTTTTTTCCCATCCACTCCGTATACACGTATATAAGCGAGCAAGTGGCTAAATGGTGGCGTATGTGTCGGAGGAAATCCTTCTTGAATGCAGCCACACACCGAGCGACGACGGCTTGAATGGCCCTGCGTTTCAATCGATAGCTTTCTCGCGCTTGGCTGTCATTATGTAAGGTGCGACACGACGATAGGACCGAGAGAGGAGGGGAACGTGCTACTGCTGCAGCGGACCGAGCAAAACCGTTTGGAGAGTCTTCTATCGGTTAAGCCGAGAATGATTGCCTCTAATTTCTCTCCGGCTTCCGCAAGTGCCACCAGCCCTCTAAGACCGGCAAGAAATTTCCTAATGCTTTCAGCGAGCTTCCGTTTCCTCTCCGTTTCTCGTGCCTCTAGCTCTTTTGATTGTACCGCCAACATGTACCTGTGTGCGTTTACGTGTAGTGCGGCTTCTACCCTGATGCTGCTTTTCAAATGCGGATTGCGTGTGCTATTATATGTTCTGTCTATTTATCGCCGACTCATTATGTTGCGAGTCACACGGTACTTGCTCTACTTTTTCATAGATGATTCAGTGATCGTTAGCACTTTCCGAATATTTCTCTCGATTTTCAATTTGAAGCTCGGAGTATAGTTGGCTTTTTATTATGAAAAAGAATAATGCTGACGGGACCAAAGGGGAGTGTGAACTGGAAAATAAAAATAAGCGGCCAATACTGCGAATCGCTACATGTACCGCGCTAAATTGTTACCATACATTCCTGTTAATTGTTTTTATCCGGGAGTAGGGATTGTTGTATACCAGAAATCTCTCGTTATGGCTTGATTATTGACTCTCCTTTATAGCAAATTATAATATATGCGCGCGTTGTACAAGTAATTAATTTTAATTTAATTTCAATACAATTAATGCACACGAAATAGCGGTTAACTATATACATACTTTGCGTTTCAAGTTCACAATACAGCGAAATCGCTAAAACCCAGCGGAGTAATAACGAGCATATCCGTATACACGTTCGAATTCGCGCAACCCATAATTAAACGATACCTACATCGAGAGAGAGAGAGAGAGAGCTTACACATATATCAGAGACGATCATCACAGCCAATATATTAACACATGTGTGCAACGCACAAAAGTCCGATCCATCGAATGTAATGGCAATCAGCTGGTAAGCTCTACAACTGTTATCCGCTTTTACAAGGTCGCTGGGTTTGCATACAGACGCTAGATGTGTCCCTCTCCCTATAGATTCTATAATAGCGTGCTGCTGGGCGCGCGCGCGTGCGGAAATGATAAATTCTCACTCTTAATCCGGCGGCGAGCGTCAGCGGTGCGGCAACTTTTGACCAAGTTTTCGCAGCGCACAAGTGCGCGTGGCCCAGTATAGAAGAGAGAGGAAGAAACCGCGCGCGCGCGCGCGCAGAGGTAAAAGTATCCGCTAAAGTTTTCATTAAAGAATATGTCCTCGTAACTTACTATTCTCGTGCGGCGCGGAGCAGGCGCTTGCATGGAAACCGCCTATCCGCGGTAAAGCGGTCCTATATATACCTCTATCTCTTCTTCCTCCTCACAGCTCTCGGCTGGGTTAGGTGCGGGTATACTACTTACGAAAGCCCAGCCTCTCGCTCTGCGCGCACACGCGACAAACTTCGAGAACAAGTCTTGCAATCTGGAATCGAATGGAGTTTCGGGGACTTGGTCGAGTGAAAAATCGCCGGGAGAAACTTTGCCGATGCTTGCGGATCCATTAGACGGCTCAACAAGTTCTGCGTGCCGCAGCAGTCAGTGGCTCCATCTTTGGCCCCTTTTTCCTTCCTTCCTTCCTTCCTTCCTTCCTTCCGCTATACTGCAGCGTACTCTCTTTCTCTCTCTCTTTTTTTTTCTATAGCACTAGCACAGCTATACGTACGACGAGTTTTTCTTTCTCTCATTCGCGGGCACTCGCTTTCTTTCGGCCGCGCGAATTTTTGAATACTCCAACTACGCGGGGAACGACCGAATCCCTCCCCCGTCCGCGAACTGGATTTCCCTTTCAGGGAAGGAACGGCTTTTTTACGGTCCGTGTAATTGCGCACTTGTACACGTCGTGCTGTGCTGGTGTGCCGCAACTCGGTTAAAACTCTCTTTCTCTCTCTCTCTCTTTCTCCCTCCGGGTTCTCTGGCTCTCGGTGCGCGAACGCGTGCAAAAGGAGTTTTATGATTTTCTCCGCTGGTGCGGCGAATGAGCGCCGTCGACTCTCGTTTGTTTTGGCTTTTGTGACCCTCCGCGCACCGGTGTGTCGGCAGCACTTTCTACTTTATACGATTACGAGGTTATGATGTGTTTGGGGGCATGCATTGTTTTGTATGCGCCGGCGAGGGCTGTAAAATTATTTCCACCTCCCTGACTTCCGTTTTAGAGTCATGAGCATAATATATCTATATAATAATATTATATAGATGTATGCAGTGACAACCGCGTACTTTTTTTTTAATTTAATCTAGAACAAATATCGGTCACAATCTTCTCGACGAGAATGATGAATAATTCGTCCGATCAATAGCTATAATATGTTGCAATAATCATTTGCATACTTTGAATTAAAAATGACCGATATTTTCCCTTATAGATTTTTCAGAAAACAAAGCACGCAGCAATTATTCCTCTCGGATCTCCCCGTAGAACAGAAAAAAAATCCTGAAATTTACAAGTCAAACCATGAAAATGTACGCGCAATCCACCGATAGAACGACGGCGCCAAGAGATAAAGCGCATATATAGCTCTCCGCGCGAGGGAACGAATGATCGTCTATAAAAAAGCGAGCTGCAACGACGGCGGCGGCGGCGGACGGTGCGCTAAATTTTCAAATTACGCCTTTGCAAATTATATAGCCTCGGCGCACGATAGCCGAGCGGTGTGCATAATAGCTGGCTTCTTGTAATACCGCCTCAACGGCGCGCGCGGTACGACGATAACTGCTGAATTCTGCGCGCATGAATGGGCGGAAAAACGAGAGGAGCCACAATTAATTAAGCGTCTTTACTTTCCTGAAGCTATATATAATGCATATACTGTCAGATATACGACACGACGACAATGACGCTGAATACACAGTTATAGTCAGCTGCAGAGAGGAGGAATATAGCGCTCTCTGTCCTCCGGATGATTAGGTAGGTATACGCGATGAAAGAAAATGAGAGATATAACGAAAATTCAGCCTGGCGAACTTTTGATCTAGCGAGCGAATCAAAGCCCGAAAAAGCCGCGTCTACCTCTCAGACACAGAAGCTCTTTTAGCGATTTTCCAAAAGCTTGACGCTGCAGGCTGCCCGACTATATATAGAGCAGCTAGACCGAGCTTTTTCTTAAGCTTTTCTTCTCATCCTCCCAAAGTCTCATAGGCCGCCCCCTCTGACGATGAGGTCCTTGCAGTGCACTCCTATGCTTCCCCCCTCCCCCTCCTACTTCAGGCGACTCTCTTCTTATTTTCAAAGTCTCGAGTGCAGCAGCAGCAGCAGTCACCTTTGTAAGAGAGGACAGCCCCTCTTCTTCGCGCGCTATTTCGCTTTTTATGAAATGTTAGGGAGAGAAAGAGAGAGAGAGAGAGAGAGACAAAGTCGCGAGTAGACCTCTCTCTCTCTCTCTCTCTCTCGTCTTCTGCAGCGTCCCCCCCGCGAGCTCTCTTTTTTTTCTCCTATCCACTCTCTTTTCTCACTTCCGCCACTCCTGCGCTTTTTTTCATTTCCTTCAAAGTCACCCTTCACATTCGCGCGCCGTCTTCGACTCGTCTTTAGTCCGCTGCTCCCCGCCTCATCGTCGGGAATATTCTATCGAGGCCTCTCTTCCGAGACCTTTGGGAAAAGAGCCTTAATAAGGAAAGGAAATTCCATATTCAGATTATAAACTTTCAGTTCTGGGGAACGGGGGCGAGCTCAAGAAATATCAAATGACGAAAAGCCCGGAATTTGCAAAACCGCGCCTCTAACTCTCCCTTGCATATCTCTTTTGCGAAAACTAGACTGCGGGGCTGGGAAAAGTTTGTGGTTCATTTAAACTTATTCTTGGCGATCGATATTTCGTTTAAGTAAAAATCGAATGAGAGAATGGAATAATGATGTTTCGAGAGGCTCTCTGCATGCGTTTTCTCAACTTTTACCAGCTATCCGTAAAAAGCAAAAGTTTTTTTTTTTCATAATAATCCGAGAGCTGCGTCCCAACAATTTATACTTTTCCACGAGTTGCAGTCGTCAAGTTTATTTATACAATATTTGAACGCGTATGGCCAATAAATGCAATTAAGAAAGAAAAACTTTTTTTTTCCCATCAACATCATAGTTGAGATATTATTGCAAAGTATATCATATATTATTATGAAAAATAATCAAATCAAGAACTGCGTCCCAGAATCCGGTATAATATAATAACTGCACGACTTGACCTCAGCAGCGTACAAGAATCTCTAGCCGGTAAAAGAAAACTAGAAAATATATAGGATAGAAAAGAAGAAATATGAAAGCAGGTAAACTGCAGCAAGTACAAGTGCCCTACTAGCCGTAAGGGCGACCAGTATATACACGTGAGCAGCAGCAGCAGCAGCAGCAGCAACGTCGG
>UCQR01000756.1:0-18029 GCA_900474235.1 Cecidostiba semifascia
CTCTTATATTGTTCAAGCCATATTTGATCATTGTAGGCCTAACGAAAAAAAAATCATCATTAATAATTTTGTAGACTGATTTTATTTAAAAAAACTTCATTTTTCATCAACTCATCTTTAACATACCTCTCTAGAGATAAACCCCAGGCGATCACGTTAACGTTTTCTGGCAAACCCATTGGCAGTAACATTTCTGGTCTGAAAATACCACTGTTTCCAATTTCAATCCACTTGCCCAAACCTTCATGGAAACAGAAAATTTCCATACTAGGCTCGGTGTATGGATTGTATGCTGGCTTGAATTCAAGCTTTGTAATACCAAGCTTACTAAAGAACTCATAAAGTGTACCAATCAAATCACCAAGAGTGAGATCATAATCTGCTATAACTCCTTCAACTTGATGAAACTCTGCCAAGTGTGTGGCGTCTAATGTTTCATTCCTGAATACTCTGTCAATACTGAAATATCTTACAGGTTCAAATTTGCCCTGAAATAATAATTCAAAATTTAGACAAATTTTAAGAAAAGCATTTCAATAAATTGTCAGGTAGATCACCTTTTTCATTAACCTGTACAACATACGAGCACTGACAGCTGTTGTATGTGTCCTAAGTAAATTCTTCTGAGCCTCTTCAATTTTCCAATCATAGCCGTAACCTTGTGAACCATAGCCCCCTTCACTGTGAACTCTACGAACCTTTTCCAGATAATCTTCAGGAAAAGATGTGCTTACAGCAGGCTCTATAATAAATAGGAATCTTTAATCTCCTATTACACCTTTAAACAAGGTAATTTAAAAAAGAAAGATAGTATTATTTATTCAGTATTTTTACCTGAAATGAAGAAGGTATCGTGTGCATCTCTAGCTGGATGTTGTTGAGGCTGGAACAGGGCATCAAAATTCCAGAAAGAATTTTCTACATAATTATTAGTAGGCATTTCTTGGAAACCCATTTCAAGAAATATTTTTCTGAATTCTGTCCTAACTTTGAGTAATGGATGCAGATGACCAACATCAAGTGGTGCACCCAGAGCATCTAAATTAATAGGTTTAAATTTCTTTTCCTTCCACGCATCGTTTACCAATAGATCGGCAGTGAGGTCAGCCTCTGGCTTTTCAATTTTTGTGGAAAAGTTTGCTCCTTTTTGAAGTACCATTATCTTAATAATACTGAATAGCAAATATTATCATGAGTATAATTACAAAAATTTATTACAAATTATACCCACTCTAAACTTACTTTTCCTTGATTAACTTTCTTTTTTTATACTCTTTTTTCGAGTCATCAGATAAGGTCTGTAGTTCCTTCAGATGTTTTTGAATTTCATCCGTAATAGAAGGCACTTTCCTCTTAATAAAGGTGTCATTTTTACTTTTTACCAGCTCGATCCATTGTGCTGCTAGAGCTTTGGATAAACCAACTTTGGCAAAAGGAACTTTAGAAAGAATATCGGCTTGTTTGGCGCCGTTCCCATCAGCTGGTATAGCATTGTAAACGGCAGCTTCGTGACTACCATGTTCAAGTACATGTTGACCCTCCTCTGTTAGAACCCACTCCTTACGACTCTTAGACTCTACTTTTAACAACTGGGCATGTAAAGAATAGTAAAATTTATTTTTGGGCTAAGTAAATAAAAACAGGTAATAATCAGCAGCATTGCATCATTCGTTTCAACATAAATTGACTTTCTTGCAATAAATATGTTCAATTACATTCGTACACCAAAACTATCAGAGCTGCAAATCTCTATGCTCTGTGTTAATCTTATCTGTTTACATTCAATCCCCTAGTGGTTAACCAAATCACAGACGCCAAAAGCGCATATAGCAAATATAACCAAACAGCATCGATATCGATTAAATAAGTAATGACTGAAAACAGGTAAGTACTTACATCCTCGAAGGCTTGCAAGCTCTTGATGGCCCCAACGATCTTTTGGTGATCGACACCGAAGTTCTGGGCCAAATCCAGCGAGTCGACCTCGTCGTGCTTGGAAAGGCAGTACAGGATCTTCTCCATCAGTTCGGTGGCCATCGCGTAAAACTCTCTTCCTCCACGACGATCGAAGAAAAACGAAGCATACGCTGCTTACGAAAAGTCTTGACGAGCAGTCAAGCAACAATATAGGCACCACGTGTTCCTTAATACACCTTGCCGGCCGTCCACCACATCACACTGACACACTGCAGCCTGCAGCTGTGCGGTTTTTCTTTCATTAATAGGTACGTACCTACGTAGGTTTGTTCGCAGAGGAGGAAGGAGGTTAAATTTTGTGACCGTCATTGTCAGTGAGCTGCTCAAGCCCGCTACAATATAAGCATATATATGTACATAAGCTGCCAAGTTTGTATACATATATACCTACTATAGCTTATAGCATTTCTCGTAAAACAATTAATTGTTATTGTTTTTCACTAGCCCTCTAGTGGTATATGTCAGTACAACCACCACTTACTAGTGACCAGTCTGCACATCTGCACTCTGCACTTAGTTTCTGCTCATAGTAGTCATAATATTACATACAAGCAAAAATAAGTAACATTCCACATCTTATAAACACTCCTTGATAATTAGTTTTTGTAATATTTGTACGTATTAGAATTGGATAAGAATTTGATGCCAATATTTTATTCATGAAGAATAAACACAAACATATAGGAGTAAGGTGATTCGTGTTGTTTCTATAACCAAAAAATATTGACAGCGATCAGATGATGGAAGAGTCAGTTTTGATGACGACTTCTACAATTCAAAATGAAGTCTGTATTAACGCATATATATAGTCAAACATAATTTAATAGTACTACGCACTATTTCAAGTTCTAATATATAAAAATTTTTATGAACCTAATCTTCAACTGTCAATGTTTCAGGAAGCATCAATATCAGGAATAACAGCTGAAAGTGAAAACACAGTAGGTGAGAGTAATGAAAATAAAAGTAACTTTGATAAAACTAATAACGAAGATGGAAATTCCAACATTGAAGAACGTTACAATAAGGTAACCTATAACATCAATAATTCACAGCAATATAAAAACATAATATTGTTAAATTGTTATTATTGTATATAGCTTAGAGGATTTGCAGTTAAACTCAAGAAAAAAGTATCCGACTTGACAGATCAAACCAAATCATTAGAGACAGAAAATCAAAAACTTAGCAATGAAAAGGATGAATTACAGAGTAAAATATTTCGTATGTCAGATGGTGCCAAAAAGTTGCAGGTGTGTAAATTCAAAGATTGTAAATAGATTTTATTATGATCGTGCAGTAACATTCTATTATACGTAAAAATACATTTTTCTTTTTGATTTCTATCTCTAGACTATTCAATCCCAATATGACAAACTACAAGATGATGTAGAGCTGGTAAAAAATGAAAACAAAAGACTGACTAAAAAGCTAGAAAATCTTGTTTTAGAAAATGATTCGTTAAAAGATACTGTAACGAAAGAAAGAAGAGAGATAACTCAATTATCTGCCAAAGTTGCATCTCTATCAGAAGAAAAAACAAAGTTAGAAACTACATGTGAACAGTTGGAAAAAAAAATTAAAGATTTGAATAATGAACTCAGAGCAGAATTACTTGTACGTCAACAAAAAACGAAAGAATGTGAAGACATGAAAAATTCTTTAGATACTGAAATAAGGGCTCATAAAGCAACTCGTGCACGTCTAGATGATATGAAACATGATCGTACAAGTAACAATGTATTATCTTTAGAAGTGGCTAATTATGAGGTATGTTAGGATATTATTATTTATACTTTTATTTGTGTTTTATAATTGTTCATTTCACTAATTATTTGATTTATACATTTCAGAAAAGTATTGATACCATTAAGAGTAAGCTTGATGAGGAAATAAATGAGCGAATAAACTTGGAATCAACAGTGAGCCAACATTTAGAAACCATTGAGGTTCTTAATGCGAGAATTTCTGAACTACAAGATTCCTGTTTAGCCAAAACCAATCGTATAACTACTCTTGAAGAAAAGAATCTTTCTTTGGAATCAGATGCACGAAATGCTAAACTAGAAGCTTCTAGAGCACTAAAAGAAAAAGAATCTCTTACCAGAGAATCCAGACGTTTGGAAACTTCTAAAAGAGATTTAGAAGCCAAAGTTGAACTCCTTAGCTCTGAAATGGCTAAATTGGAAGAAGAAAACAGGTATAGCTATAGTTTAGCTTGTTTATTGATATATTAATTATAAAATTCTTCTCTTTTGTTACAAACAATTTTAATTTATTCTTAATAATCTTCTATTCCAGATCACGTATTAAAGCATTCCAAAGTCACATTGACGATCTGAAACGCGAAACGTCTCGGTTAAATTTAGCTCTAGAGAATAGTAAACGTGAAACGGGTACTTTACAGGAAGAATTTGAAAACTATAAACTGAGAGCCCAAAGTGTTTTACTAAGGTCGAAAAATGTTCCAAGCAGCGAACTGGAAGAAGAAGTTGAACACTGCAAACGACAAATATCTCTACTGACTGAAAAATGTGAAGCTTATCGAGAAAGGACAGAATCTTTGATGAGGGAAATTATTTTACTGAAAGACGAAAGAAGTCGTTCTGCTGCATCTGAAGAAGAATTAGTCTCGAAATTGTCAATGTTAAGGCAGGATTCACTTGCTCTGATGGAGAAATATAAAAATCAAGAAGCAGAGATGCAAAGGTTACACATCAATCATGAGAAAACATTTGACGACTTGCGAAGAACATACGAGGTATTGTATTTTATAAATTAATTACTTTCATAGCAAATGGAAGCATGAACTAAAAATCTTTTAAATTTTTCTTTTAGGAGGAAATTAATAATCTTAAAAAAAGGCATGAGGAAGAGATCCAAAACGTAAAGTTAGAAGCTACTCTAAACTCCAGAATTAATTCGCAATCAAGTACTTCTGTCACGGCGCCTCCAGTTATGGCTCCAGCATCATCTCCACCTCTTATTGAAAGGGAAGAGTGCGAGGTAAATCAATTTCTTTGTCGCTTAAGTTACAAATTAATTATATTTCATTTTTCCAAACTTAAGACGATTAAATGGTCAATTTTGTTTAGGGATCTGAAAGTATAGACTCCTTGCAACAATCATCAAAGAACTCTGAACGCAGTCAAGGTAGAACGATAGCACCGGAAACGCCGATAACGACCCTTACACCTCTGGATCAGCTCTTAGAATTTCCATTCGATGAGCACGAAGTAGTGTCAAGGGTACCAGAAGACAGTCCAGAGGTTGTCGTTTATAAAAATCGTGTTAAACATCTGACGGAACTTTTGGCAGATGCGGAGAGAGATATAGCGAAGCTCACGCAACTTAATCAGTTACTTAAGGAAGACATTCGACGACAAAAGCGATATGTCGAAAGAGAGAAGGAAGCAGTGAACTTTGAGTACCTAAAGAACGTCGTTTTTAAAGTGAGTATTTTTATTTAAAATTGATTTTATTTTTACCAAATATCTAACTTTCTAAATCTGATTTTTTTTTTTACAGTTTGTAACTTTAGAAAACCGCGATGAACGTAGTCGATTGGTCCCTGTACTTGATACTATTTTGAAACTAAGTCCAGAAGAGACACACAAGCTTGAGGAAATCGTATCAGCAACTGGAGGGGGTGAGTAACTAAAATCACTGCATGTCCAATCAATCATGGGCTTTTTTATTTTAAACAGAGTAATTTAGCTGTCATTATTTTTACGAAAATATAAATAAATTTTAATTGCTCTATTTAAAATCAAAATCACGCCCGTATCAGCGCCACAGAATTTCATAAGTATATATTTTTAAATAGTGTCCCACAAAAGGAGTTGGATACCCGGATGGAACACGAGTTAATTACACCGTATATACGGCAGAAAAATTTGTATCTAGCCCTAAGTGAAATTTGCGCGACACTGGCTGTTGATACTGTTACTATTATAATTTTTTCCTCTCAAATGTATATTTATATTTAGATATTTTGGCACCCTCTTACGCGCCGGAGTTTAAAAAGGTGCATCTTTCTCAAACAAACAACGAAACGCCTGAAATAAGGAAGCATCGCGTTTTTTTTGGCATAACGAATAAGTGTGTCAAACATATACTTATGAATTAAGCGCCTAATAATCGTGCATCGCTCAATAATAGTTTTTAATACTGTTGCATTTCTGTGAGATCCTGTGAATATAGAGAGCCAGTCTTGATAAGGTATTATAAAAAGTATTTTATTTTATGGCTTTAATAATAAAATAAGAATAGAAATTTTAAGAGAATCTACGCTTGTATAGCTCCTCGTTCCTTATTCCTCTTTCTATTTTGCAGAGAAATTTAAACTTGTACTTGAAAGAGTAAGCACTTGAACGGTTGCTTATCACACGTGATAACCCATTACTTGCTGCATATCACAATTGATCGAATCCCTTGATAGACATAGTATTGTTATCACTACGCAGGAGCTCAGAGAACAAATATTTAAAAGTCGACGTGAAAAGTTTCTTACCGCGAACAATGCGATGCTCGTTTAATGAAGCGGTTAGAGCAAAAATTTTGGCATAAACACCTGCTTCGTCAGCTCGAGCATTATGCCTCTCCTATATATACTTTCTTCCAAGTTCGTGCCAGAAACTTTTTTTATCGTCTCGTTTATCTTGGCCATTAGTACAGCAGAAAATGTAGTATGTAGTACTGTATATGAAGTGGCGTTCTTTTAATCAATAAAATATTTACTCTAGAATGAAATGCGAATAACCGCAGCGATGTCCAGTCAGCGTTTCGCGTTGAACAAGACACGTTCAAAGATAAAAAAAATATTTTGCTTCCTTTCATGACATGAAAAAAACATGCTAAAGGCAAATTAGTTAACAGATAGACAGCATATTTCTGATGTTAACTAGCCAGTAGATAACCAGACGAAACCGGATAAAAATATTAATAAATCTATTAGACACTGCGCTAAATATAATTTCCCCCAAATTTACTCACATTATGCAAAATCTATTTCCATCTTACAACATTAAAGCACGTCTGATCTCAAATATTTTCGCGTTATTAATGATCACGCATTATGTTAGCGCAAAAAATTTCACATCAGATACTCAGTTACAAAATTGTAGCGGTTCCCATAATTAATGGTACAATACCACAAAAAAAATCCGGTATCACGTGTAAATTTTTGACGCGTCTTATATTGAATTGCCATGTACGCGTAATCTGTAGAAGACAGATTTTGATAACACAAAATTATCTTTATACGGAATACTTCAAAGCGCCTATCCAGAGCCCAAATAGTATATAGTTTATAAAGATGCCGTAGTGCTGACGACAATAAGCTACTATAAACACGAGTTAAATATATTGACCCCAAGAAAAACGTAATAATTCTAGGCCAGCTGTTATTATTCCACACATTATAACGTTGATCTGCGCATATTCTCTTTAAAGCTATATCAATTTCCCTCGACACCTATCACAAGCACGAAGTCCATGCATATACTTATATATCCTTGAAAAGAACGCGACGATCCACCACCACCGCAACAGCTCAGCTGTGCCTATACCGCGCAAGCTGCAAAGTCGAGTGGCGGCGGATCATTTCTCTAACACATCAGCAGCAGCAGCAGCAGTTTCGTCGAAGCTCTCGCCGAGCTGACTGCTTACTGTGGCCACTGCACAGTGTCTTTCCTAACCTAGTGTACGTATATATATGTATGTGTGTTATATATATACAGGGTATAGGTATACGTACGCACAGTGGATGTAAGAAATCGCGCAAATAATACTTGCGTCGCGGCTTGATTTTTGGCCCGATTCGTACAGTGCTCGTGATGCGGTCTATCTGCGATCCGTGACAGTGTCGTTTGCTGCTAAATTTAGACGAGTGCATTGAGCTTTTAACTGAACTTTTTCAGGAAAACCAGGCCCGCGCGTGCCCCCGAACTCTGTCGTTTTGCTGCTGTATATCTATAAGTGCGTCCAGATTGTCGCTGCTCCAAAATGTCGCAAGCACAGCAACAGCAGCTCCAAACCGCCGAACAGTTCAAGTGGGTATACGTTATAAGTACCTATATATAGGATTTGCATCCGAACGAGTATTGACGTTTTAATAGCTCGTTGCCTTATTGTCTGATGGTTTGCTTGACCTTTTTCAAGGCTGGTGCCCAAGATCATCAATGGCGGTATCGCGGGAATCATCGGGGTCTCAGTGGTATTCCCCCTGGACCTGGTCAAAACGCGGCTACAGAACCAAGTTGTCGGGCCTAACGGAGAGAGAATGTACTCCTCAATGTGAGTGTTCTATATATTTGATTTCTATTTTATTAATGTAGCAGTGAATGGGGCTGTGAACCAAATATAGAACTTGAACTCTGGCTAATTTATGCATTCTCAGTAAAGGCATTGGACTTATCGCACAGTAGCTTGCTCTACACACTTGAAAATATCAATTACCGAGTCTCATTATCTAATCACAACATTAGATTAATGAGTGCAATTAATATCAATAATAGACATTCTGTGCAGTGTTGCATATAATTACTGTTGTCGAGTGCTTTGGTTCAATGAATTCACTTTTCTCTAAAATTGATCTATAATGTCTTAGGTTGGATTGTTTTAAAAAGACGTACAAGGCTGAAGGTTATTTGGGAATGTACAAAGGCTCGGCTGTAAATATTCTTCTGATCACTCCAGAAAAAGCCATAAAACTGACTGCCAATGACACATTTAGGCATTATCTATCAACTGGACCTGGGTAACGTATATTGATTTTAGTACCTTGCATAACTAACATATGTCTTAATTTATTATTTATATACATTTTATTGGTCAATTTGATCATTAAGAAGATATCAGATCATTCAAATTAAAATGTAACAACAGTATTTTCTGTTTCATGTAGAATTTCATAAAAAGATGTGCTGTTTATATCAGAGATCTTGTGACGCTTTTCAATTCACATAATTTAATTATCTTGTTGTCACTTTAGTGAGCCATTGCCCTTGTTACGAGAGATGTTAGCTGGTGGCTCAGCGGGTGCTTGTCAAATAGTTGTGACAACGCCAATGGAATTGTTGAAAATTCAAATGCAAGATGCTGGTAGAGTAGCAGCTGCAGCTGCTGCTAAAGCAAAAAGTACAGTATTTAGCTAGACTAAAAACTAACTCTTGCCTTTATTTTACTTCTTTATAACTCACGTTTTATTTTTATTTTGCTTGCTGCATATAGCTGAAGGAGGAGCACCACCCAAGAAAGCATCTGCCCTCGCTTTGACGCGCGAACTTTTGCAAAAACGAGGAATTTTAGGACTGTATCAAGGAACAGGAGCAACTGGTCTAAGAGATATTACATTCTCTGTCATTTATTTCCCTCTGTTTGCTAGATTAAATAACCTTGGCCCGAAACGGCCCGATGGCTCTTGTAAGATTTTCTTTTCTTATTTTCTCCCAACTAATGTATATTATAAAATGGTACGTTAAGTTCATAATTTATAAAATATTTTTGCAGCCGTATTTTGGTGCTCATTCTTATCGGGTTGTGCTGCTGGTTCAACAGCAGCATTAATGGTAAATCCATTTGATGTAGTTAAGACAAGACTTCAGGCAATAAATAAAGCTCCTGGTGAACCGACGTATGATGGAGTTATTGATTGCATTGGGTAAGAATGAATAACAAGTTTTTTGTAATATTTTTACGTGACATCTTTCAACGTCGCATAACATTTCAAAAGTTAAAACTATACTTTAAATTTTTAACATTCAGATTAAAGAATAATTTATTATACTTGTTACAGAAAAACTTTGAAAAATGAAGGCCCCACGGCGTTCTTCAAGGGTGGAGCGTGCAGGATGATTGTGATAGCGCCACTGTTTGGAATTGCACAAACCGTTTATTACCTCGGAGTCGCTGAGAAACTGATGGGACTCCAATAAGAAAAAGCTTTAATTAATGAATTAATTGTAGGCACACATACAAGCCTAAAACGAGCGTTTACGCGTCCAATAGTCAATTGCTCGATACAAACGACAATAATACTTTTACGAAATAATCCTACATAAGATCACCTAAGCATGTCTATCATATGCCGATTATATTAGCCGTACAAAGAGAAAGTAAGAGATGGTACCTGGAAAAATATGCCGCAACTTTAAGTCAAAAGCACTTAAAATGAAATGCTACAAGTGATACTTTATAGGTGTATAAAGATTATTAATTTACTCAATATCTATTTTGAAGTGAGAACTGTTTAAAGCATTTAAGCTTGATATATAAAAAAACTGCCTATCAATTTAGTCTCTTTGCATCTAGAGTGCCCCAGTTCTTCCATTGAAATAATTGCAACGAGTGACTCTGCGATTTTTCGCACACGTACTACTACTATAATGAAATGAAATTCCGTTCTACTGTCTCCTTTATTGTCGTCTTGTTATTACTGGGTTATATCCAGCGATGTTGATGTGTACATATATTACTCTGTGAGCCGTTAACAAATGTTAAACGGCGCGACGATTGTATCGAACGCCGCGCGTTGTTGAATGTATTTTACCCTGAACATATCTCTAACCTTTTGTCCCATTTAATTTGTAATGCTTTACAGTATGCTGCATACGCTCAAGCGTTAACTATGTAATATTTTTGTGTTACTATATATATATATTATGAACACGCTTACAGTATATACAAACGGACAAAAATGAGTTTTTAAGCATTTTATGTTAGTTCCTATATTTTAAAGAAGTGACAGCAACATTATATTGTCGTAAATTACGATTTTTATTATTATTAATTATTATTTTTATTATTACATCATTGTTGTTGTTAATTTTGTTATAATTGCTTTATGTACAAAGAAACAACATTCCACCAAGAGTATTGTGTTTTTTAATCAATCGAACAACAACAAACAGATTTACAATGAAATACAGAGGGCAAAAACACTAGGAAGCTTTTTTCTTCAACTTTTTTTACAATAATTTCTCTGAAACAGATCGTAGATGCATAACAGAGGCCCTTATGTTATATCCTATATCCAAATTAAACGATGGAAATACTAAAGCGGAGAAAACTTACGTGCTATAATACACGATGAATAACAATAAAGACTAATCGCGTTTCTTTTAGTACGATAAAACTTTATCTTAGCACGTGCATAAAAATAACGTGTTTTCACTTTCAAACTGTATAGAGATGCACGGAACGCGATGTAATACGGGAATGTTTTGGCGCGTCTAGCGCGCTCGCGAATTTAGTCGGTGAATCGGCGATTTACATTTCGGCCAAAGAGCGCGGTACGGATTTCAGGAATAAGTTGTTGGGCGATCAGCTCCAGTCTGTTCTCCAACGTGTTGACGATCTTTATGCGTCCTAGAGAAGAAAAAGTGATATTATTGATTGAATGGTCAAAATAATTTTGATGATAACGTTTATAATAGCTGATTTTTACCTTTTGCTGCTAGCAGTTCAACACCCCCACAGCTGTCAGGAGGCAAGAAGTTATCTGTATCTAACTTCAAATGAACTTCCTTTTTGGACACATTTTTATACTCTTCCTGGATTGCTGGCATCAATGATTCAATCAAAGCATGATCTGCTTGTCGTGCTCTGACGACTACGTTCGTCTCAATGAGCTAAAAAAAAGGATATATTTAGGAAAATCTGAAATCAAAATATCAAAATTTTTCAACTGGACAAAATGCTATACCTGGTAAAGCCCTTGAGTGATCAGAAGCTTCAAGATTTCTCCATATTTTCCCTGATCTCTAGCTACTTCTCCTAACTTTTTCCTGGCATCGTCCAATACATTCCTTACGTGATCCTCACGTACTTTCAGCACCTTCAAACGGGCTTGATTGAGCATGTTAGACGATTGACTGAAATACATTTCAAATCCTTTTTATAGTATATTTTTATAAAAATAATGAACATTTCAGTCATTTCCACAACACTTACATTTTCTTTTGCAATTCAACTTGCTTCTCCTTCTTCTCGTAATACTCCATTATCTTGAGACGCTGCTGCTGGACCAGGCGTCCCTTTTCGATGTTGAATTCCTCCTCTGCCTTGGCATCAATTTCTTCAGCTTTTTCATTGGCCTCCTGTTCGATGAAAGCCATCATATGCTTGATCTGCAATTTGAAAAAATGCTAATTAATAAAAGCTCATGCTCATAAACTGACAAACAAACAACATACAGCACTCATAACTAAACAACGTTTATCAAAGTCTCAAAATCGTCCCCTTTACTTTGTACTAATAAGTCAACCTTAAACTTGGCTAATCAATCACAAGACTCCTCTGACATTACTCTGGCCAGCCATCAAAATACCATTTTTCCATCTTCTTCCTGAAAACGACATCCGACCCTCCATCCCTCAAAAGAACTTCGCACCCCTAGTATCAGCACGAAAATCTCGCCCTCTCGAAACGAGGTCATTCCCGGAGACCTTCCTCGAAAATACTCCGAAACGCCATATCAACCCCAGCGTCGCGGAAATCTCAATCGCCACTAACCTGCTTCTGAACGTCAGCATCGCTGAGAGCCATGTTGCTCGCTTGTGCGCTGGCCTCTGGGCAGCTACGGCGAGAAGATTAAAACGAAGGGGAAGCTTGTGCAGACTTCCTGGTGATCGAGGGTTGTGGAGATTCCGACGACGACGAGCTAGTTGCGAAAGTCAGTAGACGTCAACGCCCAGTGGTAGCAGCAGTCAAGTCGTCGAGGTGTCCCGTGAGCGCACGCTACTTCTGCTGCTACTCGGTTAGTGCTGCTCTGCAGTGCTTCTGCGCGGCTGGGCGACGTCGTCTGCTCTCTGTCTCGCTTGCACTCGTGGAGAAAAGCGCGAGTCTGTCCTTGTCGCGCACGAAGCGGTGGGATGCTCACATGACGATCATATGACCGGCCAAGCGAGCGGACTCTGCCGTACAGTACTTGTACTATTTCTACTTACGAGCGATTTACGATGATGCTGTAACATGTATGTATATTTCGCTTTCATAGATTTTTCGGACTTTTCGGTACTTCGGTAGGCACACGTATACCTATAACTTACATTTATGTGATGTGTGGGAGATGAGGAAGAGATTTGCGACAAGGACAAATATTGAGCTGAGCATAGTTGGAAAAAGTTCCTACCGTACGTTTTAGATTTTTTTTTTTTTGAGATATATTATGCTAGTTATTAGCATTTCGACAATTGGCTTAATGAATTAATGACACGAATCGCAATTGATGACAATTTATACAATTAATAGAGTGCACTGTGAAATCTATACACGATGAATGATGATGAATCATCAAATAATAATTATACATTTATGATGAAAAACAATGACATTATACAGTGCACGTATTGCAAAAAGTTTATATTTTAAAACAAATATATTTTTGTTTAACTCAAAGGATCAGTATTTGTCAATAAGATACATATATATATTATTTAAAACGACATTGCGATTTTGTAGATATAGTTGGAGACGTTTTTTACCGACTCATGGTATTATTGTACAGATATAATATATGCCAAAATGAAATTTTTTAAACTTATAAGCTTTACTTTTTGTTTAAAAAAACCATGGCATTGTAATATTTTATGATAACTATTGCTGATACTATATTATACGGCTATACTTATACTTTATACTATACCAATAGGTACTCTATATACGCATATGGCGACAACAACTTTACAGTATAATAAAGTAAAAAAAATTCCTCATTGTAATGAAAAATCTACGTAATAATCTTGCTATTTGAAGAAGTCAAACATCCATCCATGCACTATAAAGATCATCATACAATAACAACTATAGCAATCGCAAGTTATAAAAAGCCCGTCTTGCCGTTCTCCGTCTCCTACTACTGAGCCTTCCTTTTTTTCATATACAGTTCTGTACCCCGTTTATTGTTCTTTCGAATCCCGAAAAAGTCACGTCCATAATACACGTGTGCGCTCATTCATCCGTGCATGTCTCATCTCTCTCTGTGTACACAATCTAACACACACAAAAAAGGTCTCCCTTTCTTCTCCCACAACTCTCAATTCTCCCGTGATGTCCGCGAGAAGAGACATCGTCTTGCTCTTGCATTGCACGTGAGTCTGCTGCTCTGATTCGTCGTCCGGCCGCGAGTGTCTCTAGCTCCTCGGACTCTCCAACACACCCACACCGGTTAAATATACTTTTACAAGAGTAAGAGAGAGAGAGAGAGAGAGAGAGAGAGAGAGAGAGAGAGAGAGAGAGAAAGCTATACAGTGATATAGTATACACTCTGTCTGCCGCAGCAGTTGATTTTCGTTCGCCGAACGCCGTGGACGCATTGGTTAGGGAGTCGCCTCGATTTGCAGGCCTCCTCAAAGCGCGCGTTTCGTTTTCTTCCGTTCGGTTAAAGACTTCTTTGTTTATTTCCGTCTTTTTTCGCCTTCCTATCTTGTATCGCTCTCTTTTACTGTGCGCGTTATTACTTACGTATACGTACAATAACCGCGGCGGAGGTCGGCATTTCTTCTCTTCCTTTATTCATACCTACCTTTTTTTTGCTCGTCGCTGCTGCATGTGTGTACTGTATACCTTCGTGTGCCGCGACGTTAAATAACGACTGAATCATCCACACATCATCATCAGAGAGCAGACATAAGAGCAAAAAGTATATAACAGCAGCAGGATGCCGGTCTTTCACACGAAAACCATCGAGAGCATCCTCGATCCTGTTGCACAACAGGTAATAATTGAATTAGCGGCTACCTATATACACAATCAGTATAGCACAGATGCTGCGTCCAGTAGTTTGCTTGTTGACACATAGTGCTTGTGTGTGTGTGTATGATGTATTGGGTGAAACAGGTCCAGGGCCGAGGCTGTAAACTCTGCCAATTGCTCCACTTTGTCACTTATCAATTTGGCAATGGAACCGGCCGAAAGACATAATTGCTCTAAGCCGCGTGAACGAAAACTGCATATTATGTATACGTGCCCGGTGCATCTATAACCTGTACACTTTCCCTCTCGACACGAGTACGCAGGCACACTCTTGTATACTTACGCATATATACATGTATATATAGACGTGACATCATGAGAGAGCTGCCGTCGTGCAGCTGGAGATCGTATATATAGCCGGATGCTGTGTATGTGTGCGTGTGTTCGATTGATCGGAGGGAAAATGTGCCGAGAAAAGAGAAAACTCGCAGGCGAGTGTATAAGTATGCGGTTTAGCTCTCTTTCTTGCGCTACTAAAAATGGTTGTTCGACAAGACGAGTATTATATAGATGTATGTATAGGTATGCGTATGTGTGGGGCTTTCGCAATATTTCGGTAAAAATCCTCCGGGACTGCTGTGTAAATATTGCGTTGCACCGAAAATTTTTCAGATGCATCTACTGATGGACTTTTTATGAATGAATATAAGAACGAGCTGTTATATTGAGAGAAAAAAAAACACCTTGCTTGTGTACATACACGTACCGATGACGGCACGTTCGAGGATTACTCACGGGCTTATCTCGTCTTGATCGGAGATTTTTAATATTATAACCGAAAGTCCGTTTTTTCGCTCTTCAAAAGCCATAGTTTCATTATTTCCATGTGATCTATAAAGAATAGCTGCACATTTATATACGCTACAGCGAATTAGTAAATACTTATACAAACGTCACGAAAATAGTACAGCAGATTCGAGTGAAAAGGGAAAAATAAACAAAAATTAATGGCCCAAGAGCGCGAAATAAATAGAGCCGTATTGCAAGCAAATGCTAGCCTGAGTCATTGTACAGAATCCAACATTGTTGCCAGCTGTACTATATGTATATAATAATAATTTACACGGCTTATTCCCGAAATGAATCAATTTTACATAACGTTATAAAGTTATCATCATCATCGCAACCGCGCTCTATTTTAATCCGCCTAATATAAACCACCTCGCACGCGACGAAAAAAAGAAAACAAGTCCATCCATCCACACCCTATATATTCTAGAGAGGCGCGCGCGCGGGGTTGGATCATAATCATCATCAGATTCCCGACAAAAGCTTCTACACACACACTACACACACTTTGGTTTTCGCCGTTAGCGGCGAAGGGCCACACCCGCGGCGGCCGGCAGCGAAATCGGAAATTTAGTAATTATGAGTGTACGCCAGGCGGGTTCTCTAAAAATACATGGGGTTAAAATAAGACACCTTGGTTATAGTCAGCTCTCTCTCTCACACACGCACACACACACACACTCGGCGTGTGGAAGCCAAAGGCCCGATTACACAATGCCGTCGTCGTCTACGCTCTCGGATATACGCGTATTATACGCAAGAACCCAGAGGGACTTTTTTCCTTGGTCGCGGAAAGAGAGAGACAGAGAGAGAAAGATCTACGAGAGGTGTAAACAGGCCTTCGCTGCGCGCCCACCTGATGTTATAATACGAGAGACGACGACTGCTTGCTTTGCTGTATATGAAAATCCGAATAGCTGCGCGCTTATATGTCTCCCCTTAAAAGGAGAATCAATAGGTGAGATGCTGTCGCTTGTATCGGCAGATTTTTTGTTTTTTTGTGGATCGCGATTTTTTTTCTCCCTGAGAGATTTATTCGATGGCGTTGGCTAAAAGTTTATACACAATGTCGTATTATATAGCTCTGTGGGGGAGAACTATTTATATAAAGGAGGATTTCATACTCCGAAACGAATGTTGGGTCAATCTATGTCAAGAATATTAGAATTTAGTTATGATTGTGTGTTTTTAGAGACAGAAACCCAGACGAAAGGTCAAGTGTTTCTCAAACGTTTAAAAATAATTATTAACTCGAGCGCGCGAGGCGCGGTGACAAAACAACTGGAAAAACACACAACAGACTTGTTTTTGGGCTGTTATATTTGTATTATTTCTTTTTTTCTGTATTATGACGAGGAAATAATTCAAGTTGATTGCACTTGCGTGAAAAAGAGAAATTTGTTGTTCTTAATGAAACATTGCATATATTGCCACTGGTACGATTAATTGACGACAGAATCTGGCTGATTAATCATCAGTAGTACGATTCGCGCTCGGGTTAGACAATACGTATACAGATAACGACTTTTCATTGTTCTCGTTTAATTAGCTGAGATAAGACTCTGTACATACTTTGTTGCAATATGTTTCACCCAATATACGCTCAAAGCTTATTATTTTGTTGACACTTGCTCTGTTCAAATGCACTGAATTCAAACTCACGTAATTATTATTTTTTTTTTCACAGGTATCGAGGCTGGTCATCTTACACGAAGAGGCTGAGGATGGAAACGCTATGCCGGATCTCGAGAGGCCCGTCAAGGCTGTCAGCATGGCAGTTGCCAATCTCGTCAAGGTACTACATCTCAATCGTCAAAAGCACTTAAACTATAACAATAAGCATTAAAATTCATATTTTTTTTTCTCACACCTTCTTGTACTCTCGTCTTTCAAGGTTGGCAAAGAGACCATCAACTCTTCGGACGACGCCCTGCTCAAACAAGACATGCCCGGTTCGTTGAAACGCGTCGAGGGCGCTTCCCACCTTCTGGAGGAGGCTTCGGTGATGCTGAAGAACGACCCTTATTCCAGCTCCGCCAGGTAATTCTTGTTGCACAGACCATTTGCTTTGGTGTGTAAGATATATGACAGCGATATAATAATAATTAGACGATATGTGCTAGTCTCGAGAATGGAAATGAAATGTTGTGTCCGAGAGTAGGCGCTAGACTTTTGTATGAGTAATCTTTTTTTAATTCGATTTATTGTCTTGTCTTCTCCCTTCGTATACCGATACCCGCCGGATGTACAAGTAGTTATCACAGTAGTACTGCTACTACTACTACTACTACTTACTCGTATAAAATGGAATACAGGTACGTTTATGCGGCGGACGGACGAGTAAGTCAAAGTTTTTACGCTTTGCTGAATATTAAACGATGCGTTTTAGAGTGTGTGTAACACTACTGTGTAAAATGGCGTTATTTTTTTGATTTATTATTATACTTATACGTTAACAGTTAAATATCATACGTTTTTATTCTTCGATATTAAGGACGAATTTTAAC
>UCQR01000757.1:0-18433 GCA_900474235.1 Cecidostiba semifascia
GTAATAACACCATGCAGTGAAATATCGCAGAGGGTTCACTGTCCAGCTCTTGCACAGCAGTATATTATACAATATATTTATGTCGTATCCCCGAGCTTCGAGCTCTCTGTTATAAACCCGCAAAATCACGTTCCCAAGCGTCAAGTGGAATCAAAAGAAAAATATCTGTTTTTTTTGTTTTTCCCGCACCGCTATCGCAGACCAGCCTCGTGGGTAGCTCACCCTTCCGGGAGCGACTCGGAAGCAACCGCCTACCCGAGAAGCCTAGACCAAGGTTTGATATCGTTCTACACAATGTGTGTGTGTTGTTTGCAGATTGGATGTTTTGACTTTTTTTTCGGGCTATTATGCACTATTGTATATAATTTGCTCAGGTGTGCGAGACGCCAGCTTCTGCACTATTGGGTGGCTTTTTACTATGCAGACGGTGCTATTTCTGTGTCAGGGTAGAATTCGAGATGTCTCATTTTTACTTACAATTAGTATATTAGGCAAGGCTGATATCGGTGTTTATCTTGTTGGAAGAAATCCTCCTTGTAACGAACAGTTAAAACGATGGTAATCGTTAGTAACAATGAGAATTTTGAATGAACAAACAATTTTCTTTTGCTCTTTCAATCATAAGTGATTTATCTCATTTGATTCTCGTTTCAACAAACTAGGCAGTATCCAATTAGATCAGATCACAGATGAATGAAAAGTAGGTATAGTATTTATGTAGTGGTTAACTCACTTTTGTTTTGCACTTATAGCTTAGGTTGCAGATTTCAATGTGTGACCCTGCCTTCGTTTGCTGAACTTGGGTTTTCTTTTCTCCCTTTTTTTTTTAGTTACCAGCTGTCATCACGCATCGCATTAATTAGTTATAATACATCTAATATATTAACACACGATTATATATTCGCGGAAAAACTAACGATTACTATTCGACTTTCAAGGAAAAAGTATTCTTAAAAATTGTACGGATAACTGTATCCATATCAGTCAACTGACTTTTTCCTTGAACCCATACATGATGATATTTAATTTTTTTTTTTTGTATCCTCTGTACAAATATCTGTTACACTGTAAACAACTCATTTTTCATGAAGGTTGTGCGTGAGAGAGTGACGGGGTTCTTTGTACAGGAAAAGCACGTAGTGAATGCATCTGCGGCTGCTCGCACTTCCCTCGACACTCCTCGCCACATACCAAGCAGGTTTGTCTCTATACTCTCGCATTATTTTTTCCATCTTTACCTATACGTTAATACTACTTATACGTTAAAACGCATTTTTGCGACTGGTATAAATTTGAACGTATAGTAATGTCAACGCCAAATTTCTATCAGTCTCACGCACATAAACTTTAAAAGAAAGAAACGAATGTCGTCAATCGCACCCATTTACTTTTATACTCGCACATTTCAAAATTTTCTCAACGAACGCTCTCAAGCTCGCTCGCTTCTTTCTTACGCCCTGTACAAACTTTTGCATCGTAAGTACCATATTATTTGCTGTACGTTTGCGTATACAGATGATTGTAAAGATCGACCACCCTTCTATTAATTGAACCCAACGTAAACCTAATTTGCTTTTGATGATCGTCACAGATCAGGATCGAAGGTGATGGATCGCGGCCGAGTATCGCCAGCCAGTGAAGCTGTGCTGCCTCTGTCGATCGAGCAGCAGCAACAACAACAGCAACAGCAACAACAGGATCACTTGGAGAGCAACGATGAGAAGTGGGTTGACTTTTTTGTAATTTTTTTTTTTATTCAATAGAAATCCTGACGAGTATTAAGCATTTCTCTCAATTTCATCGTATAGCGTCGCGACAGAAGTGACGAAGATCAAGAGCACAGCCCCGTACAGCGAAATTCTCGAGGCGATGCGTCATCCGCAATCGGGAGTCGGCTTTCTCACGCAGCATCCGTCGCTGCCCAGTCAGACCTTCGTTAGCGCCGACGCTGTTCAATGGCTCAACTCGCACATCGAATGCGGCGTCACCGTCGAGGCTGCCATCAACATCATGAAGGTTTGTCAGACATTAAAGTTGACTACTGAAAGTTGACAAACATTATTATGATGTGTGTATTGGGTTGCAGGGGATGATACAAGAGAAGCTCATCTGCCACGCATCCGGCGACTTTTCCAAGCCGTTCGTTCTCGGATTCTATCTGTACCATATTGTTCAAGACAAGGATAGTCAAAAAGGTGAAGACTCAGTTTAGTTAGACCGATTATTCATTTTACGAACAAGTTCGGCTTAAATTTGACACGCACTTGTAGGTAGCGATTATTCGCCTCCGTTGGGTGACCTGCAGAGCTTTGAGAACGAGTGGGTCGAGGTGGAGATGCGCGCGCCCAAAGGCTGGTGCGAGCCTCAATCCAACAGTTCCTCGAGTCTGCTCTCAAACATATCTCACCCTATAACGATACCCAGCTGTGATACTATAGACGAATCTAACGTTCCCGTCTTTCTCAGGAATGACTTGGATCTGTCTGATGTCACGGACGAGAGAGATTGGACGTGTAAGTTTTTTCGCGCATATTTTTATCATATTTACGCGTTGAGCTCGCGTTGATTATTTTTCGCTTTTCTTGTAGTACCCATGTACAAACACACTCATCTCGACATCGACATCAACAACAAGAGCGATAGAATAGAGTGGGGACACCTAAGGTACCAGTCGATCTTCAAACCGGACCACTCTTACGAACTAGTCGTGCAGTGGGTGGCTGCCTCGGGCAGTATAGTGGCCGATCTCGTGAGTTATTTCACTCGTTTGGTAGCCATTCAAATTGATTTTATTCTATCTTACGTTTTCGTTTCGCAGATATTTATTTGGCAACGGAAAGCTCAGCTTTGCGGCATTCAAATGATACCTATTCCAAGCGACTTGTTGGCACTGCCGTTTACCACAAAAAGTGATCCACTGCGTGGACCAATTTTCATTCCTCTTGACACCGAGTGCCTCATGGCTGGTAAAAGATATCTCTTCGATGGTAAGCCGCACTTTTATTAATTCATCTAAATTGAACATGAAACTTTAATTACCTGCTTGTTTTAAAACGCCGTAGAGTTCCGGGAAGACACGTACGCCCAACGGCTCTTCCTCTTCCAAGAGGCTATTCTACAGCGCTTCGGCTTCCTGCGTTGCCTCGTCGAAGGCAACGAGAACGTCCACCAGTACGTGCACGTAACTGGCAGCGCCTTTATCCTTGTGCCGTCGACGATGAATCCGCGGCCACGACAACATACAGGCACTAGCGTAACTCGACGTAGCGTTGGCCAAAAGAGATATCCCGTACACGCCGAGCAGCCAAGCCCGCATGAAGCATACATTACCAGGCACGTGAGCGGCAAGAACAAGGATGACTACAGTATGGATCGAAGGGTGAGTGGCAAACGTTAGTTTGGATGATGTCGAACAAGTTGTCTTTGATTACTTTCTTTTATTTCGTTACAGTATATAAAAAAATTGACATCGCTGAAACCCATTCATTATTAGCGAAAATAATGTATACATTTGAATATAAAAATATCATATTTCAGATGGGATTCCTATGGTCGTGGAATCACATGCTCAGCCGAAAGTGGAAGTACCCCACTACGAGCACCGGTGACGAACTTTTCCAAAAGAAGATCATCCAGGACTTCAGGCACTTCTGTTCGAACGGCGACAATCGCCTAAAGAGGTTCTGGGAGTCGTGCTGGGAGCTCAAAGAAAAATTCTGTACAAATACAAAATGATGATTCATCGATCTTGTTCCTTACTTCATATCTCGTGATCACGCGAATGCGCTTTTCTAGTCTTTACCGAGCGAACGAGACTGCGCGATTAAACTGCATTGTTTACTTTACATTTTTTTAAACTAATTGAATTTTTCTGAAAGAAGTAGGCAAGACTCTCTTACATGTTCCATTGGGTTATATGTACCAAGCCAAAAAGGCTTTGATATACATCCCTTTGTCTACTTTTTTTTAACGAGTTGGTACAGTCAAGCGTTGTTACTTTTATTGACTTTGTTAAACATATATGTGAACGCCGTACGTATTATTCTGTACAAACTAAAGTGAGGCATTCAAAAAAATAAGTACATACTGTTTATATTGTACCTTGATTAGTCAATACATTTTAAAATGATATAATAACATAACAAAACGTTTTGTACTGAAAATATACAATATAATCAAATAATAAAAAAGATAGCTTATGCAAATATTAAGTTTTCTTCCTTCGAAATATTATAAATAATAATAATTATCTTCATGTTATAAATAATAATAATTATAAACAAAACGTTTATATCCGGTTAAGAAAGTGCTTATAAAGTACATTATATGCACCTAGTGACTAAAGATCAGCAAATTAAGTTACAGTCTACTTGTTCAATAAGGTTGCTTCGAAGGCGGTGTTGCAAAATATTTCTTGTTTTTCTTCATGAATGATTTTCTGTAAGATAAAATTTCCATTATAAATTATACGTTACAATTTAAGTATGATTATTTTTTAACCAGTTCTGCAACTTACGAAGAACTGATAGGTGTTTGGAAAAATCCTCTTGTAGTTGTAGTTGTACGTTTTAATGTTGGAAGCGATTCTGTAGAAGGTGTGTGTCTCAGATCCAGGCGTGATGTTTTAGGTGTGCCGATGTCGTTCAACTGTTCAGGATTTACAAAATTCGCCCAATAATCCGATGGAATATTCAGCAAGCTTTCTACGATCTGCAAACGAAATTATATAATAGAATTAAAGGAAGACAGTGATTATAATGTAACTGAAATATTCAGTAAGGAATTAATTGAATCACCCGTACCGCTACTTGATTCTTTGTCTCCGAGAGCATTGACGAGGGTGATGGGTGCTGACAACTGTAGCCCACAAGAGTCGGCCCAAAGACCTTAGCGAGATTACTGATGGGCATCTTGCACTCGGGGTTGCTCGAAACCCTTTGCAAATGCAGAATTAGAAAAGCTAGAGTATCGCGGTTGGGTTGCGGTAGTTCTGAAATGGCTTGATACATCGCGGCATCAGCATCCTGTTTGTCGTGAATGGCTGCCGCCCGAGCAAAATCGTCGAGAAGTGCAACAGTTATGAGAGGCTCCTTCAATGAGCGCAGGAAGTCCTTGAGGGTCGAGCAGATGGTAGTAATGTCGACCTCTGATAAATTGGGCGCACCACGACCCCTCAGGAATTTCTCTTTAAGATTCTTAACGTCAGCAGTGCCGCCATTCACGCGGTACAGGCCCTGCTCGCTCATGCCGCGTAACTCGACCTCGTTTATGCAGTGAACCACAAGGGAAGGGACCATTGGCGGCATTCTCGGTGTATAATCGGCGATCGTTCCCTGATGAAGAAATGTAAGTCGATACAAACTTTATTATGTCTTTGATTTGAATTTTCGAAATATAGTTTTTCCAAAAAACTTTAATAAACCTTTTTTTTAATAAAAAAAATAATAAAAAGAGAAAAAAATATTTTGAAAGTAATTTATTAGTCGAATATTTACAAATACACTATCTAATCGTGCGTTACGAATCGAGTCAGTTAAGTGTCAGTTAAGTTCAAGTCCACCGACTATCTTATCTGGTATTTAAAATATCACGTACCGACATCCCGCGAAGTGGGGTATTTCCTGTTGGGACACACGGAAGCGGCACGAGATCTTTGCACTCTAAATGGCATACTGCCCTGCAATCTCTGCACTTGATAGCAGCTTTACCGAAACGAATTCTGAAATAATTTAAAAAATGATATATTGAAATTTACATATTTTGAAATTCTTTGTTACCTTTTGCCACAGGGTGTGCACACTTCGGGTTTTATCACATAGTTTTTCTCCATAAAGTTGTGACCCCTTGAAGAAGCTTTAGCATTTATTGTGTAGCCGCCGATGTTTGGACTGGGTTTGAAACAATTTTCCGAATCCGAATTTGATGTCATTATTTCTGCTTTTGGCGCTGAGGGCTATAGAATTCAATGAAAACGAAATAAAGTAAATACGTTGCATTAAAAATCAAGCAAAGCAACTATTTAATTCAAAATCGAACTTACAGCAGGGTCCTTATCCATGTGACTGCCACGGGACTTGCTGTTGCGTTCAGCACTCTTTCGCCTCTTGCGCGAGCTGTTTAGTTGCGACGAGGTGCTTTGCTGAGGATCTTTGTTCTCATCTCCGGGGATGGCCTCGATGACTGAAGACGCGGTGATCGCGCCATCCTTTGGCATCACAAGGGTCGTGGTAGCCACTATCCTATCTGAGCTGTTGAGATCGACGGCCTTATGTAGGGCGCTCCTGCGCCTCTTGTTGATCACATACTCGCCGCTGGGCCGGTGCTCCTTCCATTCCCGTTTTTTGTGGTTCTGCTGGAGTATGATGCTCGTGTCCAGGTCATCCTCAGACTTGGAAAAACAGCTATCACTTAGCAGGGAACCGGTGGAGTCCAGCTCCGTTATTGTGTTCAGTCTAAATAGAAAATGAATGTTTAAGTAGAATTCTTGTTTGGATAAGTTGGATAAAAAATTTTTACTTGTCATGAAGATGATCTTTGAAGTGGCTATTACTATGCCGTCCATTGAGAGTTGTGTTGTTTAGAAATTGAAGTTTTTCTCTGGTTTCATCATTGAGGTTTCTACCTCCGTCATTGAGCAAAAGATCCCTCACCAATGTGATTTGCCGTTCCTAACACAATTAAATGAATGTAAAAGTTGGTATTGATAGAAATTGTACTTGCATAGCTTCTGTATATGTGACACGATCACTTTGTACAAGATACAGAGCTACTTTTTCATAAACAACAAATAACTATTACGAACAAAAACTTACAGATGCATTACGCTGTTCTTCAGCAGTTTTTCGCCGCCTCCTCTCCTCATCCAGCAAACGCCTAGCATGACTTACTTTGTGCTCTAGTTTTGCTGCTTCATCATGAGCCTTCTCCAAGGCAGAGTGTAAACGTTGGCACTCTTGCACGGAAGCTAGCCACTTTTGTCGCATTTCCTCTTGATTGATTGCGAACTGTAGAAATTCTAAAAAGAACAAGGTTTGCTTGACTCAGTATTACGATTACATTGCAAAGATGACAGAAAAGTATGTTGGCCATTGTGCAAGTACTTGGCTTAAGAATCCTCTGACCAGAAGCATTACATTTTCAGAGGCTCAAGTCTCAAGATTTTCAAGATTTTTTCAGAAAATCAAGTTACACTTGAATAGTACATCACTCCTGTACTGACAATAGAGTAAAACAACATTCATTCTACAACGATACCCAGATTCAGATTTCAAATACACCGGTCACAACTAAAATTCGTAAAAAAAAAACATACTTTCCAAACGCATTTATCCAACACTCATTTCATATGTATACACAAACCAAACTTGAAAATGGAGGCAACAGCCGCGCTTCAAATGCCAACAGACGGCCTACAGCTCCCCCCCGATTTTCCATCCTCGACAAAATCACACTTCCTCAATCTTACAACTCAAATTCGAAACGCATATCTCAAACAAGCCCCAAAAAAATCTTAAGAGTGCTCGCAAACCGAAAAAAAGGTCAAAGCGACACAACACTAACCTCCCTCGCAGGAACCGTTGACGAGGACATTGGTGCATCTGACGAGCTCGTCGTAGCTCGCCAGGACCGAAAGGGACGACGACATCCTCGCGAACGCGAACTCAATTATTATATTAGGTAAAAAAAACAAACCAACTATTAAACACGCGAATTACCGCCTCGATCGCGCGCGTTACCGAGGGGACGGTTGATGTTTAGCACATCGGCGGCATTCAAACTCTATCCGTTGACAGAACGCCGCCCGACAAGGTCTGCCGCGCTCTCGCTCGCTTTTTTCCCAACGGAACGATCGCTCGGGATGCTTTTCGAATTCGACCAATCGTGAATCAGCCCGCCGATGACATGCGTTTGTTTTTCGGTGGTTCCAGCTGACGCCGCTAGGGGTTGAGCGCGAGTTTTGAGATTTTTTTTAGTGGAGGATCGTGTAGTCGATGCATTATGCATTTTATGTTTCTGCAATAAGGTTTCTTTTAGAACACTGTGGTTTAACTGTATAAAGTTCAAATTTGTTATTGTTGATACGTATGGAACAGACTATTTTCTTTTTGCGTTTTATTGGAAAAATTAAGAATTACAAGTGGGTCGTATAATTATTATAATTGGTATTATTTAGGTAATAATGGTAAAATTACATACATTAATGTGATTAAAGATTGAAAATTTGTTTATGCAAAATAAAATAAAAAAATATCTATTTCGTGTATTTTTCTCCAAAAATGTCGTAAACAAAAGGAATTGAAAACTTTATTTATTCGATTAATATCAATAAATCTAACTTTATAATATTTTTTTTCACTTTCACTGCAAGTCTGATGAAAAAAATTACGGGAATAAAATATAGTTAATAATATATTATACCCTCATAAATCCGATCAATATGTTCAGTCAATAACTGAATGTTTTCATTTGTATACTAGTGTCTAAGAAAAAAAATTTAAACTGGTTACTCCATCATCCACACGAAACCATACACCAACTTTTCAATAAAACAGCTTATAGCCATGAACACCCCCGAAATCGAGTCCACTCGAAATTTCCAGATCACACAAGTCTGCCTACACCAATATACCCTCTCCAGCACCTGACAATATCCCCATATAGCAGCTGACAAAAATATACCTTGTGTAATAGAATCCTCCCCCACACGGACAAAACACAAGCGAGACATGCATCAGTATCATACAGTGCAGCACGTGTACATACAGTCCGCCAGAGCTGCGCAAGCGTCGCCGTCACTGCCGCATCGGAGGAGGTACATACAGTAGCCGCGAGGTATACACACAGCGACGAGAGGGAAACCGAAACGAGCAGTCGACGCGCGCAAGCCGCAGCGTGAACACATTCTCCGAGTGGAGTCTACACACCCACGCTATCCGGTCACACTAGCTTATATTACACTACTACGCTCTTTTTAAACTTTTCGCACATAAACCTTCATCATCTCATCAGCGTCGTTTCAATCTTCTATACACACTGCAGTAATCGAAGATTATATTACGGAGGACCTAACATAACTGCTGGCACCTCGATTTCGGCGTCATATATACACACATATATATCGAGAGTGTCCCGCTCGATAGCAGGAAGGTCGCCGGAGAAAGGGGCGCCTTGACCTTGGAGTGTAAGCATCAAGTCTCTCTCTCTCTCTCTCTCTCTCTTTCTCTCGATTCATTATCAGAAGAGGAGAGGAAATGCCGGCCGACGCGGAACTAAGCACACTGCTTAGCAGGAGACAGAAAATCAACGACGATCTCGAGGAGGGACGCGAGGTGAAGAAGCAGTACAAGTTCGTCAACGTCTACACCGAGTTCCACGAGCTCAGCAGGCGAGAGATCAAGCAGTACGAGCAGACCTTCAACAGGTGAGTGTCTATACGGGAGGAGCTTATTTTTTTTCCTTCTTTCTTCTTCTTCTTCTTCTTCGCTGTGTGCACCTTCTGTTCGGAGGAGGACATACATACCTATAGGATTAGTATAGGGCTTTGAGATGGAGAACGAGTTTTTGGGAGGGAAGCTATTATTGCCCAAGTGTAGACTTGAGTCAAAAAAAAAAAAAAGTTAACAATAAAAACCACAATGAAATCACGTCGTAATTTCTCTTATCAAAAAAGCGTCACACTCGACGCCGTTAGGTGCAAAAGCCATTTAAGTTATGCAAATGCATGTTCTGCGTCATTATTCATCTCGCAAAAACTTCTTCGGCCGTCGCGCACGTGACTACGATGTGAATCGTAAATAACGCAGCTAAATCGTCGGAGGAGGGAAAAAAAGAGTGATTTTTTTTTCTGTTTGAGGTAAACTTACAATTTTCCACGCGAATCGTTGTATATATACTCTACGGTAGGCTGATGCAGTATCATTCACGATAGTTGCGCGCTTTGCACTACAGCTCGTTAACCGCGTGAAGAGTCTCTTGAGAAGGTAAATATATACGTGCGTATATATATAGACAAGCTGGTTTACGTTTATTGCGAGAAATAACGACTTTACGGCTGGGAATATATAAGTGCCTCCGAGAGTCTCGGTTTTTAGACCAGAATTGGTTATAAATTACTCACTTGTGTGTTTACTCTTGTTCATTCACGTTTTATGAATTTTTTTCAAGCGTCTATGTATGTATCGTAAACTCGAGCTTTTTATTACATTTATCACATATTATAAACTATCGACCTATAATCATCATTCATTTTTTTTACTTATCAAAAGGAAGTCTGCTCTATAGAAAGAAAAACAATTAAACTGAGTCAGCTGCGAACGATGACGCGGAGTTAGATATGAAATTCGGAAAGAAAATTGAATAAACTTCCCAGAAATTAATAGGTGTTAGATATCAATTTCGCGGCGCTAAAAAGAGTATACACACCTATTAGTCATTCGAGATATATTAGAAGACTATATCCGCAATCAGATAGCATTATTCGACTTATCTGCCGGATTCATCGAGTGTGAAACACGATGTGTGCAAATACAATTTAATTAAGCTGATTGTTCAATTTGCCCGAGATAAATTTCGCGAAGCGCCACTGTATCGCGCGACGATTAAGATCAATTTAGCGCTGTATATTACAAGTATACACGACGTGGAGTGTTAAGTATGTAGGTATTGAAAATTCATCATGTTGAGTGGAGATGTAGAAAGTAATTTCTAAAACTTTGGTCTTCAATTGAATTAATTAAATAACGTTATTAAACAAAGTGTCTTAATCATCACATTTTCATTAGAAGTATCAACTATAAATCCAACAGCGATAGCAGACGGTAACCATTCAAAAACATCGCTAAAGAAACTCCTCCAATTCCTCACATAACACCACACACCTCCTCGACCCACGTCACTCTCACAACTTATTATGTCTCGCGCTCAACTCGACGCATACTCTATTATACTACCTCCTTTTCAGCTTCTCAAAAGCTCATAATACACGTTGAGAGTATAGGAGCTTGGTAATTTTCAAATCTGAGAAGGAAAAGCGTTTAGCGCCGATTTGTATCTGCTGATAAGCCACACGTATACCTATATATTATATACGTGCTCTTTATGCTTCGAGAGTCGTGTAACTGTAAATGTCAAGTGTTTATTTTGAGTGTGTGTGTGTGTGTGTGTGTGAGAGATAGAGAGAGAGGGTTTGTGATTATAGGGTATTTAGGGTTTTTAATTCATGCATCACGGATGGATAAGATAAGATGCGTAAATGGGTTAATAAAGTGTGTCGAGCATTTTTCATATAGTGACGTATAGTTTTTTTTAAAATTAATCTTCTATATATATAAATTTCGAATTTAATGATAGAGTTTCTATACATACACGTTATTCCAATAAAGCATTAATTAGAAAATGCGTATATGATTATCATGCGCGCGCTACTGTTTTTAAAGTATCTCACGGCATCGTTTATCAATTTAGGAAAGTCTCCGTAACGGTAGTAGCGCGCAAAGTGTTCCGTTATAATCAATAAAATATATCTGAATATGAATAACAAGTACAAATAATTCAACTGAATTTCTCATCATTTATTCCACGTAAAAATGTGAAAATTTCATCGAGACGACGTAATTTCCACTTCCTTTTTCCACAAAACACTCGCTGCCGATAATATTAGAATCGTAAAAATTGCTCTAAAAAAATATTCAATCACAACTATCCCAGCACCATAGTTTCCAAGCAATACAATAATCCGCATATAACGACAGTTTTACAACCCAAGGCAAAAACCTGCACTTCTCGGTATATAAGCAAACATAATTTAAATATGTACATTTAATACACGAGACCTTCGCGCTTCCAAGTGTATATTATACCGATAATACGGAAGCAATTTCCTAATCTTAAGTATCCTATCATTACCGATTCCATATGCGGACGCGTCGGTGTCTAGTCTATATACGGTATATAAGCCGTAAGGTATATGTATTGCATCTCACGTCGAGAATATCGAATAACGATTTCTCGGGAAAGTACTTTGATTTTATTATAATATACCGTCCAAGACATTCCTCTGAAGCTGTGGAGCCCGACAATGCATCAGTATTATATATATATAGATACACTTCTCTAATCTCTTCGACTGTATGCGCCAACACGAACGGAGTTGAATTACCTATACATGTACCTATAGACAACGTCGAATAGCTCAATAAGCCGATCGCCGGCCACCTACTTAACCGGAATATCGTTTCGAAGAAGTCCATTTCTGGACTTGGAATTTAATACACCGCACACAGACACACACACACACACGTAGGCTTTTACGAAACTAGTTCACCTGTGGTGCCGTCGATGTGCAAGTCCGATATTCGTATGTGTGTGTGTGTGTGTGTGTTGGTGTATGTGCGCAGAAATTATTATATACCGAGACGAGAAAATGGCAAATGAGTCTCGCGAAAGTTAGAGGATTTAGAAAATAACGGATTTTTTAAAAAGGGAGCACTTTATTTTGTACAATATATACAAAAAGCCAGTGGTACACGATTTTAAAAAGATTTCCTTGATGTATACGTAAACATATAACTACATATATATGTTATGGGGTTCCGTTATTTCATTTCTACTGCTGCGCTGTTGGAATTATTGAATTAATATATGCGAGAAAGAGAGTCAAGAGGAGAGTATAGCTCACGTTTTCTAAAATCGCTCGGCATTGTTTCTCCGCACGCTTGAGAAATTTTGTGTGGATATTTTTATTATTTAAAAAAAATATATTACAAAAGGATTGATGAAATCGGTATTAATACACACTTTGAGATTCATCACGACGTTCTGTGCTTTATCGAAAGTGTAATACGTCTATTTTTTGTACATTTCAGAATTGATAATAACGATTTATCGTTATTCCTAAATGAACAATCAAGGGGAAACTTAATTAACACTTGCGCGCTTCCACGGCACATTAATTTGTCGCTCCTATCGGGAAGATTTATGTACAGCATATGATGCGGTATATACATGCACATATATGTATATACATATACACGATTAAAGTTATCGTTATATTCCCGCACTTGAGAGATTTCTAATTTTTCGTCGTTGCATATGAATCAGCGAAAGAATCTCTTAATATAACAAAGTGTCTTTTACATACACGTCATATGCACATTAGAAAACACGATATATAATCAAACGCAATCCTGAATAATCAGCGCAAAAAACCAGATCCATGAGAAAATTTCTAATACAGCAAGAATACCTTTCATATATCCTTGGACCTTCAACGTACTGTGTATACAAACGCACCGTCAACATATATAGCGATTATAAAATTGTCTCTAAAACATAACTGACATATATTATATAGCTCTATAGCGAATTTCAAGCCTCAGCAGATCGGACAATGAAAAAAAGACGCACATCCGGTATACTGCTTCCCCTCTCCACATACGTATACAATTATACATATACAGACCCGCATCTAAGCGAATTACGCTTTTTGTTTTTCGCACATATATAGACGTGTATTACAGTGTGTACACCTGCGCTCGGCACACGTGTGTATATGCGAAAAGGGAAAGGAATTCCCTCGTAGACGACAAGAGAGAGAGAGAGAGAGAGCTCCGTTTACGGTGTCTGTCACGATGAGTTTGTCGTAGGTGTACACGTGTGTGACGTTCGATGTGTATTGACTATATAGTTTCGTTTTGTTTTGTTTGCTGTGCAGCAACGTGTATACTGATGAGGAGTTGAGATAGTGTTTTCTTTCAGATATTGTAGATGTATAGTTATCGTTGATTCGCGATGATGTAAAACGTGGGTTGTTGGTTGGGTATTGTAATCTTGTCGATAGTCTCTGTGCATACGGTTGATTGTTCGGTTTGATGTTTTATTGGTGTGCGAGGATCATCTCTTTTGAATTCGTTTTTTTTAGTATAGGTATAACTACACGTATCGTGTGTTAAAAATAATCAAGATATATATTTATCAGCAATAAATATAAGCTAAAATGTGAGTTCACGCGAATGAACCGATTTATTCTGATAAAGGCTATAATAGGACACGATTAATTAATCAATAGCATTGACAGAATCAGCTCAAATCAAGCTATAACTTGCATAACACGGATAAATTCTATACAGCTATATAATCAGCTAATCTTCTAAAAAGTAACATGACTCGGCTATCTCCCTATCACACTCAGCTGATCAATACACTGGCAATCGATCAAAGCAAAGAAAGCAAAAAGAAAAGAAAAAATTCACCTACTCCCAACAAATTTTTCATAAAAACCCGTTTAAGAATCGCAGCGACTTTAAAAAAGCCCGTGTTCTTTCACGTCGGAATGATTTTCGCTGTTGTAGCACACACGGGAGAAGAATGTCGTCGCGAGGAGTACAAAAGCCCCTTCCTCTCCTCTCTCTCTCTCTCGAAATGTAGGTCACTGGGGGAGAGGGAGCCAGACTCGCCCTAGGGTGGCTCTACTGTGTACCCCCCGCGAATTTTTTTTTCATACTCGTGTGCAGCATTCCAAACTTTTTTTTTTATCGTCGCGCAGTTGCGCAAGAGATGCAATTTTAGTAGGCTTTGATATAGAATGTGTTTTGCAGGCTTTTATGGGATCGGATAATGGAGGTTTATTGGTAGTAAGAGCAGGTTTTTTTTGTGTGTATGAATATTTATTGAGAAAATATTATCAGCGTTAAAATTTATCATAAATTGCAAAGTTACAATAAGTTATTCTAAATATTTTCTCATTCAAATTCCATTTTGATGTGAAGCTCCCAGGCACATTCAAATCTCCAGCGTAAAGCTCGATTTACTGCTCCGAGAAACATCAACACACAATTTTCATATATCCAGCCAGTTACTAAATTTCCCACAGCATCAAAATTTACACCCTCTATGTACTCACATCCGGTGACTATACACCAAATCTCTCTCTCTCTCTCTCTCTCTCTTTCTCTCTCAAATCCGGTCCATTAAAACACACGCATATACCTTTATTCACAAAGAAGCTATCATCCTCCTCTCTGACCATATATCGCTACACATACGACTCCGTCGCGATTTACTCTCCGCATAAGCCTGCGGGTCGTCTTACCTCGTCGTCGTGGCTCTAAAACCGTCGCGCATTTACGACCCCCATACCACACGACGAATTTAGCCTTTCTCTATTTCGAGAGATACTCTCTCTCTCTCTCTCTTTCTCTCTCTCTCTCGCTTATATATAATGTGTGAGAGACGAGTATATAATGCCGTGTATAATTGGAATCTACGCTGTGCACATATATGCGCTCTGCTGCAGCGATTTATCCCTAGTATATAATACGGGCTATATACAGTCTTTCGTGGAATTTTCTACAAGCAAGTTTTCGGAGAGAGATGAGCAAAGGACGACGTCTTATTATTATTATTATCATTATTATGCGTTCTTCGGAATGAACAATTTTCGAGGAGCTGTTGTGCGATGCGCGCACAGCTCGTTCATCGGGAATCGATTTTCTAGGAATAGAATGCACTCCGAGACGTTATATTGTCTCTCGCGAAAGTCCTAATTATCCATAGCCTCTCGAGACTTTTTGCCAGAGAGAGTGTATATAAGTGAGAGAGCCATAATTACGGTGTGTCGTTTCTGGCGAACGTGAGGTTTGCAGGAGACTCGGTTTACGAGAGTCCAATTTCATTTTTTTTTTTTTAACGTCTACGATCATCAGCTGATGTCACGCGATTATTATTTTCTTTGAAAAAGTGAAACGTCGAAAAGAAAGAGATGAGGCTTTGTCGTTTATTCCGTAGGATTTTTCCAATTCTGATGTGTATAATAATATTCCATATGTCTCTCTCATCCTGATCGTTATACACACCCACAGCTCTTTCGGTTTCCGCGTGGGCTTCGCTGGACTTCCCCGACGACGAAAGCATCGCTTCACACAATAACTCAACCCTTCTCTCTAATACACTCTCTCTGGATGTGTGTGCAGTGTGTGAAATGCACGTCGTGTATGGACGATCGATAACCGACATGTAAATGTATGTACGACTTATAGTATACGAAATTTAGAGAGGCTTGTGTGCGGCAAGCTTTTTGCTTATATTTTGCGTTTACGAATCAAAAGTATAAACATCAATTGCTAAATTAAGAAATATCTGTAAACGTATAACTACACTACACGTCAACAAATGAATCACTGCAACAGCCTTTTCGCGTCATCGTATTTTTTTTTCAGCCGAGAGAGAAGCAAACAAAACTCTCGCTCCCCTTTGATAAGACGCCGAGAGAGAGGCTACATACTGATAAGAATGTAGTATATACGTGTGTACGAGAGAAGACCTTTAAAAGAGCAGTAGCATAGCTATAGCTCGAACTGACGTTCTGAGAACGCGCGTCGAATGAAATTTTTAAACGTTTCGCTTTTTTATCGATACGCCGAAGCTGAATATATTGCGAGTCTTCTAAATATAAATTTTTGCAAACGGAATTCCCGTATAAATCCGAAATTTATTTTCAAAATTCCACAACTCTGGTGTATTCTAAACCCTCTGTCTCGCCTGAACCCGCTCAAGATCGAATCGATAAATGTACCTATACATATGGAAAGCGCGAATTCTTGACAAGGCCGCATGCGATTATCAAAACTCTTCGTTTCTCTCTTCTCTCTCGCGATTAATTAAAATCGCGTCGCTAAGACTTTCACCTACTCGCAAGGACGTCGCTCCACTTTCGTATAATATAGGTATAGCTGTGCTGTGTGCTGTGCCGAAAGACGAGGTAAAAAGGGAACTGTTGCAGCGAATTCACTGCCTGTTTTTTTGTTCTTCTGGCTTTCGTCACACACTCGAGCCTCGACTTATCTCTGTAGGTGTTGCGTTGCAGTGTTTTTTTTTGTTTGGGGTATGTGGGAAATTGTGGGTGACGGAGAGGCTTAATTTTGAATTTAGTCGGACGCCGATGGTCTGCTTGAATTTGAGAATATATCGTCGCTCGATCCCAACGAAAACTAGCACAACTCAAAAAAGGTCTATTTTGATTGTCTATTATTAGGCCAACAGAGTAAATAAATTCGTTTGGGGCCTGATAAGTTTACCAGGTCCTAGTCTAATTTATTTACTCTAATGTTCTAATAATGGCAAATTAAAATAGGCCTGTTTTGAGTTGTGCTAGTTTTCGTTAGGAGCGTTATTATAGAAGCTGAAATTATTTTAAATGAAGATAACGAAAATCTTGTTTTATTATACAATTATTATCGTAAACTATACACTTGTCTGTCATTTTGTAGCTTTTGCTAAACTTTCCTGCTGTATGGAAGGAATTCAACAATGTGAAAATAGTATAGCACTGGTTTTTATCGTCTCGCATAAAGAATAATAAATATTTATTCGCGCTTCTCACTCTTGGTATATGACACGGCTTCTCGCGCGACTTTGAATGGGAAAAATGTCAAGATAACAAAAACTACTTCGAGATAATATCCATCGCATTGAATGTATTCATGTATACTAATTAATTTTGCAATTAAAAAAAATATGATTATAATTGAATGCATAGAAAGTTATAACTGACGTCAATTAAACCCATTCGATATTCTCAATATAATCGAATCCGCATCGATATATTCGTCAACCATCCGACATAAATCAACGCGTTTTCGCGCGAGAGTATTATATATCGGCAACGTTCGATCGCAGACAAACAAACAAACGCAAGGAGAAACCATCGTCGGCGCATGAGTTGACATCGAATTTATCGGGCTCCAAGAAAGGAAAAGCGGTTCTCGCGAGTATAGCGTCGACTGCTGCAGCAGAAGCATTCAGATTAGCCAGTAGACAACGGGAAAGTTGGATTAAACGAAGCTATACCAGCTGTTAAAATCAATATAATTGGAGAGGATTTATGCGACTGACGGTTTTGGATGATGTATAATTGGAGAAATTTTTTATGGAAGTCGACGATTCGATTATAATGTAAAGTTTGCTATAATTGACGTTCGATTTTTTTTTATAAGCTAAGCTTGTTAACTGGTCGGATATATCGATCGACTCTTATCCATTCGTTATCGCTTATAATTTTGTAAAAAATATAATTATATCATATCTATTTCGGTTTTACAGCTATACATAAAATCTCTGAAAGATTGATTTACTCGAGAGAAAAAAAAAACAAGTCTACAACCGCTTTGTTCCAAAGTATCAGCATTACGTAACTCTCGCCAATTGCACAATGTCGCTCGACTTTATCGTCCTTAAACTCTCGTATATATATACCGCATGATGTATGTCTTATTTCTCAAGTCCGAGTTTTACTCAATTTTACTCAGTAAAAAAAAACACTACTATTACCATATTTTTATCTTTTTCAAACTTCTCGAAGTATACAAAACAATCACGGCACGTGTCACACGCGCATTTGGTGTGTGTATGCGGCGACGGCGTATACAATAGCAAAGAG
>UCQR01000758.1:0-15578 GCA_900474235.1 Cecidostiba semifascia
CACACACACACACACACACACACACACACACAAACCCTTGCAATTTTAACTATAGTCTGCACCAAGGAGAATCGAAAAATTTGTACATGTCCATTATAACGTGAAAATTCCTAGAGTACTCTGCAACAATGAAACAGATTATAACGTCGAGAGCGCATAGCAGCGTGAAGAGAGCATCAGCTAGACACAGACAAGAAATGAAACAGAAAATCTTTTTCGACACGCCGCTCTGAGAGCTTGTATTTTGTACGTCCGCTGTGTTCGACGCGCGGATTAAGAAGTCAGCCTCGCCTCCATAGGTCGGATTTCATGGGCTTATTGACGACGCGGCGATTCCGACGACTTCGAACTCATGGATGTATAATAATTTTTCTCTCCCCCACGAGTTAATCCGCAAGTCAATCCGCCGTGAATGAGAATAACCCGCTGTGCTGCATATACTCTGTCAGGTCGACGGGACTTACTGCGAAAAGCCAACTTTTAAAACAGATGTAATCTTGGAATTTTGTCGGGATGATCGGCATGTAAGTGCCGGCTATCAATGCAAGAGTCGAAGAGAAAGTGAATTTGTCAAAATTTACTAGATGTATTATGTATAGGTATATGTCTGTTTGTAAGAAACAATATAAATTAATTTCTTAAAAAATAATCATTCATTTTAGTGTTTTAAAGTTGTATAAGTAGTTTGCCCCTAGCTGTGGATCATTACATATATGTGTGATTTTCTAACCTCGAAAATTAAAAATTGAAAAAATATGATAACGCGCGGGTCGCTAGTATAGAGAAAAAAGGGTCGCTATATATAGTATACTTATAAAGCTTACCTCGAAAAGCCTCAGCCAAGAGTCAGTCCACTGGGTCGACTCGCCGTCCTTGACAATTTTCGTTCTTTTCTATGCTGCATTCGCGAACAAGTTCGTTAAAAAAAAAAGCCAGCGCCGAAAGGCTCTCACGCGAACACACGACTAGATTTCACACAACCAAAAATTTGAGCAGCAGCGGAAGCTGCATCACCGCGAAAAATCATGGTTGTTTTTATGAGTCTTGCGGTTACTCCGCGGTGTGATCTCTTTTGATTGAACATATACTCCACTAGCGTTGAAGTTCGCGAATATTTATTAACACAGCGTAATGGTATGTATATCATCTTGACAAGTCTCGTGCGCAGACACTGCACTCCGTGGATTTTTCTTTTCTCAAATGTATTTCACAACAAGCTCAACCGACAAGAAAATCGCGACGCCCGCGAGACAGCATAAAAAAACCTTCGTACTTTGGTCAGTCAAAAATCGCGAGGTGTGAGGAGGAGACTTCCGGGAATTCAAGCGAGAAAGAAGGGCCGAGGGGGAGAGCGTCGCAGCGCTCGAGGCGCCACCGTTTCCTCCCTTCGCCACCGGCCGATTTTCCTAATCAGCTCGCGTGCTGTGGCCGTCTAGATTTTTTTACCAAGACCGGCAGGTGGGGGGAGAGACGACTGCGGAAGTACGGGCAGTGGCGGCTGATGCATTTCTTCGCCGGCCGGGCGTCGTTGCTTGTTATGTAGTTCGAGGTCGCGTGATCGTCGTCGCGATTTTTTGTCCTATAAGTATATATACCTAGTTATACCTACGTCGTTTAAGTATAAGTTGTTCGTGAGTGTTTTAAAAGTGCAAACGGTGTCGCAATCTGATGGGTCCGAGTCGTTTTTCGTACCTTGGACTGGCATATGTGTATAGGTATGCGCATTTCTCTGCAGATGACGATGGACGAGGAAGGCCTAAGTAGGATCCTGATCCCCTTGCTGGTCATGCACGCTTATTCAACGCCGGCTTGATAGACCAAAACCGCCGCATCTTGGTAAGATGGTAAGTTTTCTAGAATTATCTATTATCCAAAGGTTTAACTTCGCGCGAATGCTCGCTACTCGATTTGTCGGAAGGTTTTCTGAGCATACATCAAGTGCACGTTTTTAACATCTTTCGGCGGCAGTCCGTGCCACAAAATCTCTATTATACTTTTGGCAGCAACGAACGAGAGTTCCAGGAATTCGCGCGGGAACGGAAGAGGCGACAGAGGAAAGGAAGGCGCGGGCCTCTCTCCCTCTCTCTCTCTCTCTCTTTCTCCACAAGCAGGAGATTTGTATATAGTGTCTAGATTTTTTTAGCACGATCCCCAAGTGGAGGTCGCGTAATTATCGACTCGGCCCTTTGTCACCACGCGGGATTTTGTCTATAGGTGTCTCCGTGGACAGACCGCGAGTGTTTTTTCTGTTCGCAAAGTGTAAGCGTCGTCGTTTCATATAATATTAAAATCTTAAGTCATTATATTCAGTGCAGTTTTTTTTTTCACTTAAGTCAAGAATTTCAAGCGCTTTTTGCTTATTAGATTAGACACATACTAAGCCTAATAATACTACATCATGAGCTGATAAATACATTGTATCGCCGAGCAGAGTCAAAGCGCCTGTGATATTGCTCTGCCCCCCAAATCAACCGGCAAGTGACGCCAAACGACGGCTCCACCTCCCACCCCCCTTGCAACGCCGGTACATAGATACCGATAGTTGACTGCACATCTGCGTTGACACTTTCGAAGCTTATTATGGTACTTATACGAAATCAGATCCCAAGATATCTGAATGTGCACGTAGCGTCACAATATTTGGTTTACAGCCCTCGCAAAATCCCGAGAAGATCGGATAAGGTGATAATCCAAGCGGCTTATAACGGAGTAATTATGCTGGCACTGTGCAAAAGCATCGTCTCTACCGACATTCTACGTAGTTCTTCTGTCTCCAGTTTTGCAAATCATCAATTTTTATTGCCCTCACATAGGGATAACTATTCAAAGGAAAAGTTCAGCTTCTGCCTACAATAGAAACTTGCCAGAAGGAAGTTAATACGGCGACTCGATTGTTTCGCCAGGTCGTCGTGCGTTGATGGCATTCGAGATTGGAGCAAAAAAGAAGTTTTCTTATATCAAAATTTCAGTTCGTATATAAAATGCATTCAGCGTTAAAAAAGTATAATACGTAGCATAAAAACTAGCAAGACCGTAAAAACTCAAACATAAAAAACCCATAGAATATGTGTCCAGTTATTCATTTTGAAATCGGCTGAACCGATCAAAGCTCGGCCGTATAACAATTGAATATCGACGCAGTTCAGCACTCATACATGTGCGTTCCCTTACACAATATAATGGAAAATAAATATCCTGCGAGCCACTGGTCGAGGCGCGAGTCTGACCTGCATATTACAATCCAGCAGCATCTATTATACATAAAGCATCATATATAATATAGGAAGAAGATCGGAGCATCGCTTCTTTTAGGGGGGTCAGGATGACTTTCGGGGTTTGTCGGCGGCGTCCGCGTCGGACAAGTGTGTGTCCCTCTCTTTCCATTCTTCGCTTATGGGCCAGTCGCCTGTAGCAGTCACAAAAGTCAGGTTGCGTAATGGACCGGGGTCACAATACCCAGACGACGCGCGGCTCTCTTTGATTTTTCCAAATTCTCACGGGCACCCGCTGCTCGCACCCTCGGCCTTTTACTTATACTCTCTCTAGACCGGCCGGCTCCTTTTTTCGTGTATACTTATACACACACACATAGCTAGCTAGTTGGCAACAGGTCGAATAAAGGGAGTCGGTGCAGCACCCCCGGGCTTTATTATTGCAAACGTTCCTCTTGTACTCCGGCCAGATCAGAGGAAGCGCGCTGATTGTCACCGAGGGCGCACTTAACGGCCGGAAGCAAAAAATCGCGCCGACACGCTTTAAAGTCGTGAAAATTGTTTTGGAAAACATAGGAGACTTTTTTCCGGAGTACACGTGTATATATAGGTATCGTTTAAGGAGAGTAGCCGTCGGCGGCGCGTTTGAGAGAGAGAGAAAGAGGAACGTCCTCGGAAGTATAGACCCGTGGCTTTCAATGGGTTGTGGTTTGTTTCGTATGGCTATTCAACTGCTAGTAAAATATGTGCGAAAACTGAACGACAATGGGATGTCCTACTATACTGCAACGAGAGACTCGATTTCTCAAACGGCGGCTCATCTAGCTTTCGGTGTATTGTGTGTATAAGAAACTTTCGACTTTCCAACTTTTTCGGCTCCTTGGAAATCAAAACAAGAATTTCAATTCTTTTATTATATTTACTGTGAGTAATACAGAGAATAATAATAATTTTTTAAACCTAACTTTATCGACTTTTGATATTTCATTGTAGTGATCAATCTTTTGTAAACTTCAGACTGCAGTGACGGTATATAATTTGCATAACGTTTAAAAACTGAAACACTGAATTTTCCATATTCATGAGAATTTTTCATCTTGACGATGTTCTTGAAAAGTACCTCTAAAATGATTTGTGTCAAAAGCTGTAGATTTATTATAGCGCGACTGGGGTCCTAAGAAAAGAACGAGATATAAATCTAACCATGTGTACTTTCGGCGACCTGTCGCGCCCAAGCGAAATAGTGTAGACTTCTATACTGCTGTGTATGTAAGCGAGATTTATCGAGAGCTTGATTTATCATGTAAATAATTGCTGAAAAGCGAGTATCAGCTGTAAATCTGATTTTAAAGCACACAACATATTATATAACTTTCGATTTCATCCTGCACATATTTGAAGCTATGTGACTTTCACCTGTAACTCACGACGATCTTCGAGAATTGATTTATCGATCTTTCCATAAACATAATACTATTCCTAAACGCTTAACGAAAAAAAAAATCCAAATTTTCCGAGAATCAGAAAACACACGCTCCCACAGATCCTCGAGAATGTCGCGCAACTGCGTCGTGAAGCATCATTAGATGACTCTGCGAATCCGCGAATGACTTGAAACCGTACACGCGCACACATGCGCTCATCCTGTGCATCTCACAACAGAGAAGGCATATCCGACAAGTCCTGTAAAACAAACACGCGATTTTCGTCGGTCATTCCTTATTGCACTGCAATATACCGTGCGGCTAAACCATCGATGACAAACGAGCCCTTGCGAAGCTGTTTATTCCTTGGGAAATATATAGGAAGCTCGTTTTCGAGTTTGCCCAATACTAGCGCAAGATTAATGATGCGATCGTCTCTGTGAGCTATGCCGCTATCTCTGCAGACGCATAGTTCGTCGGACCTTTGTCGATCGTCGTTAGGCTATAAAAATGACGAGGCGACCGAAGATGATGATGATGATGGTCCAGAGTCATTAGGACTTTTTTATACCTTTGCGGGACGTCTTTGTCGCAAAATTTTAGATTTTCAGATCAAAGATATAGCGAGTTTTCGGTGGGAAAGGAAATGCACGATGGCTTTGTGTTGATGAGATTTTTTTGGTAGTCCGCTAGGTTTTTGATACTATATATATATAGAATATATAGAATCGTGTGTAATAAATCTATGGAAAAGTTAGTAAATAAATATTTATAAACTTGCGGATTATTAAGGCCAAATATATCGTTCAAAGCGAAGCTGGATGTGACTGCAATCTAGAAATTGAAATATAGCAAAGATCAAGCCTGCATCAAATATTATCCGATAATTTGCAAATGAAATCCAAAAATCCAAAGAATCAATCGACTTATGATTCCGCAGTCAAAGACATTTGTCAAAGGAGTATACCCACGAAGCTCTAATCCGTTGACTCAAGTCGCTCGTTAGCGATACTTTTGGCTATGAAATCCTTCCTAAGTACACTTAAACTCATCCTGACGCGCACATGTATATAATATATATTATACCTGTCGGCCTCAGCTTGTTTGCATATGCGGTGCAGAGTTAATACTCCACGGCGAAGTCAAGTCTCGCATCTCGGTGTGAGCTCCATAATCTCTTGTTTACGACCCGTTAATCCTTAACCCGATTAAGCAGCACTTGTCTTCCTTATGCAGAGCGTCTATACACGCGCGCGGTTAATCTCCTGTGGATCCTCGTCGGTTTACGGCAAACATCTCCGATGGCTCTCCAAATAGCTCTCTGAGTTGGGGATATTTTTCGGGAACATGTAAGTATATCGTGTATAGGCATCTGCTACCGTTTTGGAAACGTGTGACATTCACGCGGTCATATACGTGTGTAAAATGAGCCTTGGTTTAGTTTTCCCAAGATCTTGAGAGCGGTGCTGATTTTTATGTTTTCGTAGGAAATATACTATTTAAAGTATAGCTCGATTGCTAAAGAGAGTCTATATAATTTTGTTGTATCATTCGTAAAGTAAATTCGAATAACGATAAAAAAAAATACGAACTTATATGAAGAAATTCTGAAATCCACGGCTTTACGAATATAAGTGTCGAGAATTTCGTAGAAGCATAAGAATTTAAGGTTATTTATGAGAATATTTCATTCGACGTATGGCTTTGGGTCGCGCGTATATAGCCCCCAGGTACCTATACGCCGCGAGACCTCTGACAGAGATTTCAGAGACTCTGTCTCCGGGGGTGAAAAGGGAATCTTATAGAAAAAAAGCTCGCTGAGGTTTTCAAGCATCATTGAGCGGATTAGTGGGTCCACCGAAAGAAAGTCTCGGAATGAGAGAAGATACAGCCGTATTATACGTGTGTGTGAGCAGCAGCTCGGATTCGGGATTTTGCACCTGAACACGGCCGATCGAATTTCCATGAGTTTTTTTTTCTCTCGGAGAAAAATGCCGCTCTCGCAGGTGGATGACGATGCACCGCGCTTCTTTTCTTTATTACGTTTTTTTTTCATCGTGTAACTATACTTTTTTTTGTACTCGTGTCATTCATCTTTTTTTTTTATTTCGCTCTCATCGATCCGAGTTTTCCTGATTTTCTTCTTTCAAAATCTAGTTTTATATACCAGCAGTTGCTGTCATTAAAAATATTCACAACACTTTTTTATCATCACCACAAAACCGAAAACTGTCGTTTGACGAAAATAAAAAGAAATAATAAGATTCCATATAAAACCGTCGTTTGTTCAATCTGTTCTTTCCCTACCTTTGCTCGTTAGATATAGAAGCGTCCCTTTTTTCCACAGGCTGTCGTAAAAAAATATCGTAATAGCGAGATGGCTCGCGGGGTTTCCAGTAAAAACCATAAAAGTCCCCTGAGTTACGGTATACGAACTCGGAAGCCGCGCATTTCTAGGATTGCTTTTCGGTCGGGATTTTTAATGCTCGGGAGCTGAGAGGGGAACAGACGAGCCGCATATTATGAATTATATGCCGCGCGTATAGTCTCGAGTGTATAAATTCAAAATTCGTCCCGATGATGATACGCGCGTTTATTAGCGAGACGTTTTCGAACGGAGTTTGTAAGCAAATAATATCAACCCTGAGATAATTAATATTTCTTCATGAATCCTAATGATATATCCTATGCAAATCGCGCTCGATTATGTAAAGTCGGCGCATAATGGAATTGTGAATCACGGGTCGGTGTGGTCCTCGGTTTCTTTGCTAGAATCACAAGCGTGTAAACAAAATGTTTGACTAAAAAAATATGTTCATTTCAGAGTCTATATCAATCGCGATCGTAATCATCAGCTTTTCGTTTCAAAAAAAAAAAGAAAAAAAATCATTACACTAAGCCTAAAAAAAATATTGTTTTGACAGCGTCACTCACATATTAAAACGCCGCGAACAATAGCCACCAGTCAGCGAACAATAGCCAGCAGCAACTGCTGCTCACGTTCCAATCGCGTCCTATCTTCGAAATCTAAATTCGCCAGAAATCCTCGCAGTCAACGGTCATCGCACGTGCAAACCTTTTCTCAAGAAAAAAGAAGGAAAGAAACAAAAGCCATCGCGCGAAAAGCAGATCGAGCAGATCTTTCCGGGTGCATATAGTACCTGCTCGACGACTATACCTCCATCCTGATTTGCATCGGTTCACCGCGCCCGAATGTCTTTCCCGTTCCGAGACTCAGCGACGCTCTAGCTTGCTCTTATATATACATACATATAATACTATACGTATATACAAGGTGCGCAGGAGAAAAGCGATTTGACACACCCCGAGGTGCTTCTGCGTTTCATTTTCCACCACCCCCCAAGGCGATCATTTGTTTCTCCTGATGCGGCACGCGTGGATCGGCTCTATACTCTACTGCGCGACCGCAGAACAATGTCCTGCAGTATAGATCCTTGGTCCCGATGCGATCGATATAAGATAAGCCGCGAGCGTGCGAGTTTTCTCGAAAAAGAAGTCATAAATATTTTTTTTTCGCTCCTCTCCGAGTTCCAAGAGTTGCGGCTCTTCTCGCTCTCTTTTTTTTTCCTTCTCAAGGGTTTCGTGAACCTGTCCCGATTATTGGCGCTGAGATCTGTGTTTTTTTTTCTCGCCGCGCGGTGAACTGGTGGCTGCTGCTGCTGCTGCTCGAGTTTTCACGCTAATTATCGGGATTGAATAGTCGCTTTTCTTTTCCCTTTTATGTTCGCCGGCTTTGTTCGATCCTCACCTTCATCGGCTTGGACTTTGAATCGCTGATTTTGGGTTTGAGATAAGATTGACTTATATTTGAATTGTGCCCTCGTCACTGCTTTTAATATTCAAAGTTGTATAATAATGTGAGAAAATTTTCTTTAAAAAAAAACGAAAATCCTTTAAAATTAATCAGTCATCAATTTTGCAACACGAAAACTGATGCCGGTCGCGTTAAGCTCTCCTTAAGACGTACAAATTGTCCGCGGGCACTTTCGTCCTCACGAGATACCTTGCACAGCTATACAGCTTGGTCTCGCAAATTACAGCAGCAGTAGCCCGAGAAAATTGTAAAATTAATCCCGCAGCGCGTCGTCGCCCCCTAATTCAAGGTAGACCCTCCTCTCTCTCTCGAGCTATCCTAATCTAAAATCCGCGCGGCAATCGAGCGCAAATCTCATTAACGCGAAGCTAAGACCAAGAGTCGTCGTCGTCGTCGTGCTGGTCTTGCGCTCGCGCGTGGGAGTAGTGTTTACGACTGGACCAATTTACCCCACGCGGGGAGCCACTAAGCAGCTTATTAGCGCCACAATGGATTCTCCCGGGGCCAGCCGTATATAGAGAAAGGGTTGCCCGAGCAGGGGCGGGCACTCGCACGCAGAAGATTTACAAGCGACGAGACACCGCGTGCTACAGCATCGGGACACATGCTTCGCAGATTCTCCGAGTTTGTGGGAAGAGGCTCGCGCGAGAATGAATTGGACAAACAAGAGGCGGTAGGGACGGCTGTTTCCCCGAGAGAGAGAGTGAGAGAGAGAGCATTGCCTACGCTGCAGTAAGTATATGTATACTATACATAGTGTAAGAATCCATTCGATGATCGATGATTTAGTCGTCCACTGTCCCTTTTGCAAAACGCGCCACTCGCTCATTCTCTCTTCATTATATTATGCTATAGGCAGGGCTGCTGCTGCGGTTTCTGCGTTTATGATGTTGTTACTGCGCGAGAAGAAGAGGAGGAGGAGGCGAGCGCAGCAGCGCATTATGAGCGTGAAATCCGTATTCTGAAAAAAAGCCTTTATTCTTCGATATTTTGGCAGAGAGAATTTTGCCAACGCGTAGTATAGTGTGTACACACAAGAATAATCAATTTTCTTGGGAGAGATAAAACGTCGACTCGCTATACTAACGGGAGGAGCTCTGTATACGCGAGATTGGTTTATCGCCTCGGTGATCCGATAGCAGGATCTGCTTCTGTGGAGATAATGGAGTAGGCGCGGAGGAGTATAACCCCTACCGAGTCTGCACTTCCGCCGCAAGTTATCGAGCTGGCTTATCGGGATTGCAACGCCCAGCCAAGTCTGCGAGTCCAGCTGCTGCAGGAGAGGATCGATGATAACGTCAAGGGTTACGAGCGATGGAGATGATGATGCTGATGATGATGAGCAGACTGAAGAGGGTTTTTTTGACGGCGGGTAATCGTTGTGTCAATGGGATGCGTTGATGGTTTTCATTAAGTTTATCGGTTACTGCGAAATATGTAAATAAGGTTGTTCAAAGATCGATTCGATCGGTGTTTGTTTTGCGCACTGAAAGTTCGGCAAGATAATATTAATTTGGGTGTTAATTGAAAGAAAATACAAAATTAATTTTTCTACTGGCAATCAATTTTAGCTAAAGAAAAATTTTTTTTCTTCCGAAAAAGATATACGTAAACTTTGCTTATACCAAACTTATCTAATAAACACGTAATAACAACAATCTTTTCATCAGAGTCCAGCGAACTCCAGCAGCGCCATACCAAATCGGCTTCTGAAAATCGATCAAAAGTCAAAAACTCGTCTCGAATAGCAGCAAGTCCTACACAATTTCCTTTTCCAAAAGAAGAAGAAGAAGCAGTATATTCTCCCGAAAAAAGCAGAAGCATACCGTACACACATTGATAGCAAATCGGTTTCCCAGACCTCGCGCGAATGACCTGAGCATCGGCATCTCCGGCCCATAAATCTCTCTCACTCTCGTGGCTCCTTACACGCACACATACACACACATACACTGCGGATCTCGTGCACAGCGTGCAGGCTCAACTGACAACAAAAGGCGAGCAGGGCATCCCGGGTAGCAGGCGCGCGCAAGCGACTCTACAAAGTGAAGCAAAAAGGCCTCCGGCGTGAAGCCGATCATCGACGTCGAGGCTTGCCGCACGAGGTGACGACGTTTTCGCGCTACCGATCACAGTGAGGCTCGCCCTTGGTCTCCATTATTCTCCAGTCGAGAAGTCAAAAAGCTCCCGCTGGCCGGTACGACGCACGCGTCATTACGAAAATTAGCGCGCGAGAGCAAAAGGAAAAAGCGCGCGAAAGCCGGCCTCCTGCGGTTGACCCGGAGCAGGTTCATCTCGCTTTCTAGCTGTGAAAGAAGCGCGCGCGCGACATTTAGTAAGTTGAAAGAACGCCTTTCACCGATCCGAGCTTTTGTAGCGGGTATACATGCAGACTGAGGTGCGAGATCGTTTGTTATTCGGGGCAAGAGTTAAAATGGAGAAAATTGTCGGGGCTTTGTTTAAAGCAACGACCTTGGCGGAGAGAAAAGAAATTTCGCAGCGGTGTAGGGTAGGTACAACTGGTGGCCAGTGTGCGGGTATACGCGTGTACTGCATTGTTAGTTTTTTTGTCGGTGTTTTTGAAAAGGAAAGCTGATTCGATGGGTTGTAACATTGAAGCTATGTTGGCCCTGTTGAAAATATCCACGTGGATCGAGGTCCACCCACTACACACTGTAGAAAATACCCACTATGGATGCCATCTGTATACGTGTATTTTGGATGCATTGATATATCGACGCCTGAAAACGGATCTCGCAATCCGCTTCAAAAACGACGGATCTCGCGATCCGCTTTGAGAATGACGTACCTCACGATCCGCTTCGAAAACAACGTACTTAAGGTGAGCTTATATTTGAGATTTTTCTGTCATTTCTAGCCCAGATGCGATTGATTTTTTGCAATTTTGTTACGGTAGTCTCGTGTGCTTTTAAAAAGTGTACTAAACTACCGTAACAAAATTGCAGAAAATCAATCGCATCTGGGCTAGAAATGACATAGAAAAGTCTCAAGTATAAGCTCGCCTTAAGTACGTTGTTTTCGAAGCGGGTCGCAAGATACGTCGTTCTTGAAGCGGATTGCGAGAGATACGTCGTTGTTCCTCTCAGGCGTCGATATATCAATGCATCCAAAATACACGTATACAGATGGCATCCTTAATTTTCCACAGTGGGTAGTGGGTGGACCTCGATTCACGTGGATATTTTCAACAGGGCCAAGATAGCTTCAATCTACAACCCATCGAATCAGCTTTTCTTTTCAAAAACACCGACAAAAAAACCAACAATGCAGTACACGCGTATACCCGCACAGTGGCCATCAGTTGTACCTACCCTACACCGCTGCGAAATTTCTCTTCTCCCCGACAAGCTTGTTGCTTTAAACAAAGCCCGGACAATTTTCTCCATTTTAACTCTTGCCCCGAATAACAAACGATCTCGCACCTCAGCCTGCATGTATACCCGCTACAAAAGCTCGGATCTTTCACAGCTAGAAAGGGAGTACTTTTCATGGCAATAAACTCAACTCTAACAATTACTATACTACTTCTTTTTTAAATAAATTTAAATTGCATTTTTTAAACATTATATTTTAACACACACTGCATTTATTTTTATTTTCTACGTCTGAATATTACGGCGCGAAAAACTTTAATTGGCGTTAGCTTAATACTAATGGATAGGCTAAGGCCAAGTGCTGGGAGTTGCATTTAAAATTTTATTTTCCCACACCGCACCTCCTCCGCAGTTCGCATTGCATTACTCTAAATTACAGCATGCAACCGTTGACATTCAACAATTTGCGTTCCTTCCTCCCATTCCTTAAAAATTTTACTGCCGCTAAAATCGCCTCATTGTCGCGTGCGGATCATCAGTGTCCGAGGCCCCAAAGGAACGAGGCCCCATAATCATATTGAGTGGCAAAAAGCGTGTCGTCGCGCGGTCTCATTCAATAGTCCAAAGAACGCGAAAAAGCAGTGTCGAGCATAAGAAGAAGGTAGAGGAGAGGAAGACGAATACGCAGAGAAGCCACACAAGGGGTAGAGGGAAGAAAAGGAAGCCTAGAAGCATTCCTAAGAAACGCTTCTAGGCTAGCAAGAGTGGGGAGAAAAGAGCCAGGGGTGCGCTGCAGACCACAAAAGGAACCGGGATTCTTCTCAGCTTCCCTCTCTGTCTATATAGCAGAGACTTGATTTATGGGGTCCGTATGTGTGCAAGAGCAGCCAGAATAGTGGGGTACGCGCATGCGCAGTAGATCGGCTCGACTGGCCCGCTCTACACCTATCTACTTGCTGCTCTCCCCCCACTCCGACCAGCCGGGCCTTGCTTTTCGTATGCAGCGCAGAGTTCTCTCTCTCTCTCTCTCTCTCTCTCTCTCTCTCTCTCTCTCTCTCTCTGTCTCTCCTCCCACCCTCGCTCTGCAGCAGCGGCGGCGGCCGTACACCCTCGTTGTCCACTCAGTCATTAAAACCGAGGCGACACGCTCGGAAACCAGCAATTATCCGCCGAACGCCCGAGGATACAGTTCGGCAGATCCAAAAGGAAAGAGCGAAGAACAGTGCATATATATAGACGGTGCGAGAGTGAATTCTTCGACGACGTTTCATCGATCTCGGTGTGTTTTTTGCTTACGTTTTGCCGGTGTCTACAAGTGACTTTAATTTGTTAACAGAGTGTTGTCAGTGTATTGCCAATTTGGAGTTTAGACGTATTTGAAAAGTACCTTGATACTGGATTCGCAGGTGGATATGAGTCGAGTTTCCGGCATAGTGGACGAACAAACCGTAACGATGGCGCATGCTATGCAATACTCTCAGGTATGTTTATAAACAAATTTAATTTTCTACTCTTCAGTCGAATTAAAACGATCCTTGTTTTAAAATTTTGTTTGGAAAAATTGTTAACTCTAAACTGTGTCAGTGTTGAAGCATAAAATTTAAAATCAAATTTAATTAAAATCGTACCAATTTTAATTATAAAAAAAAAAGTATTATTAAAAATTCTATCGATATCTAACGTTTGGTTTGTTTATTTTTTACAGTATATGCCATCCGTGCCAACAACCATGCAACATCAGGCAAACATAGACTACAACACTTCCGCGGCAAGTCTACATTATCAAGCCTATAATTCGTTGGCTTCTCAGCATCATCTTCAGAACAGTCAGCCAACCTACTGGCCATATACGAGCACCCCAGCACAGATGTCCGCAGCTCTCACTGCTCCATCCTACACAAGCACCAGCTCGAGCTGGCCAACAGCGCAGACCCACTTGAACCTGACATCCACACTGGCACCGGTTCAGCATTACACGCTCCCGCCAACGCCTCCAGGATTATCTCCGAATGCTCAAATCAGCATGCCAATCATGCAAAATTACCAGGGGCCGCTGACCCCTCCTGCAGAGCAAATGATGGTCAACGCGGTGCACGAGGTTGAATCAAAGGTCGGAGGAAGAAAGTGTACTCGCTGTACGTGTCCCAACTGCCAGGTCGACGGAGGAAACAGTAATCTCGGTCCCGACGGTAAACGCCAACACGCCTGTCACGTAGTCGGCTGCAAGAAACTCTACGGAAAGACATCACACCTGAAGGCACATCTCCGTTGGCACACGGGTGAGAGGCCTTACCACTGTACCTGGGCCTTCTGCGGCAAGAAATTCACCAGGAGCGACGAGCTTCAGAGACACATCAGAACTCACACCGGCGAGAAACGTTTCGCTTGCACCCAGTGCAGCAAGCGATTCATGAGGAGTGACCACCTCTCGAAACATGAGCGTACTCACGAAAATCAGAAAATAAAGAACGCGAAGAAAGAGGCCGCTGCTGCAGCCGCAGTCGCCAACAAGGAGAACAGCATCTCGGTACAGCCCGAGAACTTGAGCCCAGCCAATATGCCGCAGCAGCAAGCACATCAGATCCAGCAACAAATACAGCAATACCAATTGCCAGAGCAGCAGTTCCATTATCGTCCAGCGCCGACAGTGCCAGCTCCTGTCGCCAGCACATCCACGCGACCACTTGTAGTGGGTGTCATGTCAGACCACACTGAACGTCTTTACCTGCCACAGCCGACAGTGAACGAGCATAATGCTTGGTCGGTTTACCCCACAGCTATGGGATCGTATTATTGAGTGCGGTCTCGTTATTTGATTTCATATACCAAACGAATACTGCGTAGATTTATCGTAAGCTTGTGATTTTTAACGACGTTAATGAGTTTTTTTTGCGCGAACGTATTGCATACTATTCCACATGATGAGACTGAAAATTCCTTAAATTTATTGGTGCAAAAAAAATGTCATTTGTGTTAAAAATACCTTTGTATAGTATTTTCAACAACAGCTTAGGTACGCGAAAATTTGTACCCGCGTGTAAATAGTAGTAATAAGAAATCGTAATTAGTAATAGTAATATGACTATAATTTATCTAGTTAATAATTTTCTCCAACCTCAAGAACTTTTTATCGCGCGAACTTATTTCACTTTCGTTGAATGTAAAGAAATTAAAAAATTGTCAGTTTTTAAAATGTGTAATATTGCTTAAAGTTAGCATCAGTTGATGTATCATTCATGTTAAAACATCCGTCTCCGTGTTATTTTCAAGAACTGCTTAGGTATCTGATAATTTGTACAGACGTGTAAATAGTAGTATTAAGAAATCGTAATTAGTAATAGTAATATAGTCATAATTAGTAATTTGTAAGTTATCGAATGCGCAATAATCTAAATGATTGTCAATTATAAAGATTCTAGCAGAAACTTTTGGAAATGAAATTACAAAATCATCTTACGAATCTCTCATAGATTGGACTTCAGAATTAACAAAAATATTATAATTTTTAATTAATTCTTTGCAAAACGTAAATAAAACATGGCGAAATAATGAAAATACAAATGTCTATGAATGCTTCACCTATATCCTTTCCCAAATTTCAAATTCAACAAAATTATCTATTTTTAGTGAAAAAAATATTTCTTTCGTTATAAGACTGAAAGTTTTTCTCTTTTTGAAATTACTATTTGAAAAATAAAAAAAAAGATTTATATTTATCATTTAAAAGAAGAATTAGTAAATCAGAAATTCAAGTCAAAACAAACGCGTATAT
>UCQR01000758.1:15598-31661 GCA_900474235.1 Cecidostiba semifascia
TATACATTGTAGTATAAATGGTAAACAGTAATGAACCAGTCTCTGTTTACAACTATAAATTAGTTATTTGTATATACATTCTTAAATTAGCATTCCATTAGCAGTATTAATAAGTAAATGCGAATATCAATATTTCGATCAATGAATTATTATTATACTTCGAACACCAGAAAATTACACGAAAATTTATATCTCAATCACACACGTATGAAAAGGTAATACGAAATAAGGAAGTTTCACGGCGAAACGTTGGGGAACGATCATGTAAGCAAGAGAGAGAGAGAGAGAGAGAGAGAGTACATTGGGCCGCGAAATAAAGGTCTCATATAGGGTACCGTGAAAATTCACATAATAACAAATCATCCCCTTGTCGTATATCAAGTTTTGCTCGACGTCTTCCTGTCACACGATACATCCTCTGCTCCGCCCCAGTACCGACAATGAGCGCGGCCCAGTCCGATGCTCGTATGTGCGCGAGCCTCTTTTTACCTCTGTCCCAGTACACTCGCACAATTGAAATGGAAAAATTAGATCAAATTTTTCACTCTCGCTTTTTGTCGAATCTTATTTTACTTCCAACGTTGATTTGGAAATGGGATGATTTTCATTCTCCAAGCTAATAATTATAAGAATATGATTGACTGATAAATCTTTGTAAATTTAGCTATACTAAATTTATTAAAAAACATTTTCTTAAAGAAAGAACATCACTGGATCTGAAAAATCATGCATATCAAAACACAGCTGAATTCGCAACTCAATTCCGGCGCGTTAGGAGGCGAAGTTTCGAGCTATCACCGACAGATGTCGCTAGTCATACTCTCCGGGGCTTCCCCGCAGTCACCTCTCTCTTTCTCTCGGCTCGCAACTCGCAGCTCGCGCACACAGGTATACAAACGCACACCTATATACCCACGGTTCTCGAGGTAGGGGAAGGAGGGCTATTAAATGGGCGGGCGCCGGCCGTAGCCCCGGCAAAGATTCATGGCTGGCGCGCCGCAAAGGAGCGACAGAGAGAGAGAAAGATAGAACACAGCTCGAGAGAATAAAACAAAAGACTCGAACGAAAGAGAGAAAGAGAGAGAGAGAGAGACAGACTAAAGGCGCCGCGCTGTTGCGGCTGAATTATATCGGGTATAGTATACGTAAAAAGAGCGTGGGTGGGAGGCAGAAGCTTATCCACTGGGTATACCGAAAACACGTAGACTCGCGGCCCGCAAAGGATATAACGACGACGAGGACGACACTACGGCATCAGCGGAGGGAGGGAGGAGGCGCGCGAAGGGGGTGGCGCCACGGTAATTCCAGAGTCGCGCAGCGTGTGCTTTCGTATGTGTATGGGTATATACACACGCGAAAGGATAAGAGCGAGACGGAGTCTCGCCGCCGCTGCTGCTGCTGCAGCGGAGGAGAGAGACCAGCAGCAGTTGGTTGGCCGATCGCTAGGAGCTCTTCTCTCTTCTGCAGCGGTGCGAGTTGCCTCTCTGCATCGTGTACCACGAGAGAGAGAGAGAGAAAGAGAGACTTATATACACATACACTTGCGGTATATACACGTGTCTGTGTGCGTGCGCGTTGCGTGTCGACTTTCTCGTCGAGTCGCGCTCTCTGTCGTCGCGAGCACACGCGAGCGTACAAGCTATACACCAACCTACTCGCTGCTGCAGCAGCAGCAGCACGAGGAGCGCGTGAAAAGCCGCGGGAGGCTCGCGCGCCCGGTCAGTGCGCGCCGCCGCGATTCAAAGCAGGCCACGCTTCTACTCTCGCGCGCAGACAGGCCTATATAACCTATACGTGCAAGTATTGTAGTGTGTTTTAATATTATATTTATATCGAGGATGCGCCGACGGATGAATACGAGCGTCGTCGTTGTCTTTTATTGTATATACTATACTCGCGGTTTGCCTGATGACAAGTGATATACGATGCAGTGTGCGCGGTGAACTTTTGCGATCCGACGGTGGACGAGCTTGAAATAACGTGAGAGAGAGAGAGAGAGAGAAAGAAAGAAAGATAGATTATTATTATTATTACCCGGGCAAGCTGGAGGCGGAGGTCGGCGGTGGCGGCAGTGGGGGCCGCAGGGGTGTCAGCCCCACGACGCCCCTACTCAACTCCATAAACGTGAGTTCAGCGCGAAGCATATACCTGATTTATATATATGTATATTAGATGTTTGTTACTCTTTCTCTCTCTCTCCCTCTCTCTCTCTCTCTCTCTCTCTCTACACACACACACTCTCTCTCTCTCTTTTGCTTTGATCCTGCGAATAAAAAATGCAGTCGTCGTGTTGTTGTGCAGTGCGACAGAGCTCAGCGATTGTAGTTTGCTTCTCTCGTTACCAAGTAGACTTTTATGCTTCTATTGACGTTCACACATGCACGCAGTGAAACAAACTGTATCTTCAGCACAGATCGATCTTAATAATAAAGTATATAACGCGAAATTTTGAACGAGCACTATAGCGCCGAGCTCTGTCGAAGACTGACTAAACCGACGACTACGCTCGCTCTTCGATCGAGCGTTTCTCCAAAATATTTAATAGCGACTCTCTCTCTCTCTCTCCCTTCTCCTCTCTTTCGCTATATATAATTCCTTTTTGCTGTATACTCTCGCAACGCGAGAGAACCGGTGGGCCTGCGCACGGCAAAAATAATGAGCGAAAAAAAAGAATGACGATGAAGAGAAGGAAGAGAGACGAAGGATATGAGAAGCACACGGGCGAGTTTCGCCGGTGTTATGAAATCATTATGTCTGGGAGGGCTGAGCGACCGGCCATATGAGAGAGAGAGTCGAAAACTCGATAAACGCGAGTCGCGAGCCTCGGCAATATAACAAACGTTACAATGTTAGTGCGGCCGTTTACGCCCACCATACATCACCGCGCGCGCGTTGCTCTTTCTGCTTTGCTTTTACTCTCCCTCTCTCTCTCTCTCTTTCTCTGTTGCGCGCGCATATATCGCCCCGCGACGAGAGAGAAAGAGAGAGAGAGAGAGCAGAGAGGGCGAACAGGTGCAAGAGCGAGAGCGAGTTTGGCTCGTGCAAAGCGTATTTTTCTTTCGAAAACGAGGAGGAGTGCATTTAGGAGCTGAGCCGCTCTAAGCTCGATGCTGAAAAATGGAATTCTCAAAACGGTGGCAGTGGTCGATTTTTATCTATGTGTATATACTAACGGCCGCTTTTCGGAATTGCTCGCAGTTTAAAAAGTCGTTCACGAGAGGTTTTAGGACCATTGTGTTTACGAAGAACCGACCTGTAGGTATATAAGTGTTAGGCACTGCAGCGATGTTTTTTTTTTAATTTTTACAGTCGGTTTATTCGATGTTGTGAGCTGCGAAACACGTGAAACGTATCGTATAGCGGAGTTATCTGGAAAAGCGACAAGAACACACCGCGCTCGGTTTCCGGCGGAAGATATGAGTTCTCCAAAAAAAAAAAAAAAAAAAATGATCGACAAAACCTTCGCGTAAATTTCCTCCATCTGGCTTCAATTCCAGACCCCAGCAACTAACATATAACGTAAGAAGAAAGCGTGAAAAAGTCGATCAGCCGCGTGACGGCGGCGGTGGACCTGCGTGTATCATAATATATTCCCGGTACACACAGATAACTGCTCCAATTTTTGGCCTCAAAGAGGAGGGGCAGTGTCGGCTACAGAGAAAAGAAAAAAAAGCCAGCACGTGATCGAAGAAGAAGAAGAAGAAGGCGCCGAACGGCACATGCCGCAGAAAGAAACCTCAAAGTGGAAGGCGATGGACTGTATACATATATATGCATCCTTTTCGGCTCTCAAGAGCGAGAGAGAGATGGGCGCGCGCAGAGAGAAAACGAGCGACACACCCCCGCACACAAATCTAATTAATTTATATCCCTGAGGAGAGAGGCGCCACTGCCGCCGCGAAATGGTCGAAAAAAATAGACTGTGTGTGTGTGTGCGATGGGAGGAGAAAGAGAGGCTCTCTCTCTCTCTCTCTTTCTCCCAGGTGCGTGTGTCCATCTGCAAGCGTGAATATGTGTGTAGGCGATTCGCTTGGGTCGAAACATATCCGACCCAATAAGCGCCAACGCCGCTCTCTCACTGTGGCTTTGTAGCTTTATTAGCTTTCTTTTGTTGGCGCGCTTTGTTCGCCAGTCGTAAACATATATTTTGATCAAATACAGAGATTTATGGACTCTGGCATGTGTGTGTGTGTGTGTGTTAAGAGAGCGAGCATTAAGCGAGGAACCGACGATGAGCCCCGTGTCCGTGTGTGATGGATTTTTTACGGTGTATCGAGGTCACTTATGACTGAACGCGCGCGTGCGCGCGCCTCGCTTTAAACTCGCGACTCATCGATTGTATACATATATATTTGGCTGAACTGTTTATAAGTTTGCGTTTGATCATAAATTTCATGGAATTATAATAAAAATTAATCTTACAATAATAAATCAATTAGTTTATACTTAAAAATTATAATGCACACACGTTGTTCATCAAACCAAAGCTTTGTCACGGAGCGCACTTGAGTAACACATATCCGCTCTTAGCTCCGAGCTCTCCTCGCCTCTTGTACTACGTGTGTATATGTATGTATATACACACACGGGGTCCTTAAATCAACTGGACGTCCGAGCGGCGAGGAAATTGGAGGTATAAGGGCTGTTATTGAGCGCGCGTGCTGCGACGACTTTTTTCCCTGACTATAACAGCGACCGCAGTATAATATACACGTGAGTGAGCGAGAGGCGCGCGTCGCGTCTCTCAGCTTTGCCGTCGGACGGCGAAGCGCAGCTCGCACCAGCACAGTCTGATCAATAAACTCGCTGCTGTTGCTGCTGCTGCTGCGGTGGATGACAATTTTTTTCGCCCTCATCGATATGTACATACATTCGTTTCGCGGCCTCTCTATACTATATATGAATATTCCGTTATTGTCTTGAGAATCTCGCGGGTTGTCGGAAAGTTCCAGCAGAAAAGTGGTTTGGACCTATCGAAAAAAAATTAAGTTTATGCTACGAAAAATTGTTATTAAAAAAAAACCTGTAGTGAGTCTATCCTGATTGCGATACACAGAAAAATAAAGCAGTTTTGGACTGGTCCACCCCCCACCGCTTAAATGTTCCAGTTATTTACCTATAAAGTTTCTGGCCATCGAAAATAGATGGCGCATAGGCACTTTCCCATTCCCCTCATCGTTGTGGTATGTGCGAGTCCAATGCATATAAATATACTATAGAGGTACCTATACCAAAATTGGGCTGCTCATGCTATTACTGCCTGGCTATATACATAATTTTTATGTTCTCTCCTTTAAGTTTTTTTTTTGTAAACTTTCAGTTGGATTGCTTCCAGTTAATATACCAAAGATCTTCAAAGCTTTATAGTAGAGGATCTACACTTTGTTCACGTAAATTGTAAAATGATGAATTTCTATTTCCTTATATACTTCTCACTTCGTGCATATATTCGCCGCGTTAAATGCATATAGCCTAGTGGCAATTACAGTTTTTCCAGCGGCTCGCCAATTCTCATCGCGCTCGCGCGCGCTACTGTAGAATTCGCCAAATTGCAGCAACTCAAGCAGTCGTAACGAAATCGTTATGCAGTTTAGTTGAAAGACGTAATTTACGCGTAAACGCGGCTCGTTCGTATATAACTGAAGTCATTCGGGAGGAGGTGAAGTGTACAAGCGCGTTAAAAATGCCGCTGCGTAAATCACGAGAGAGAGAGAGAGAGAGAGAGAGAGACCGGCGCGGCTAATCCAGTGTGGAGAACAAACACGCGCCTAATGATTATAATTGACTTAAATACGCAAAGAAGGGAGAGAAATACATGGAAGAGAGGGATATAGGAACAGCCGCGCGCGCGAGCGCGCGTTCAGCCTTGCCTCATTATATATGACTGCCGCAAAGCCTGCTTGCTGTAGAAGGAGAGCAAGTGAGACAATAACACACGAAGCTCGAAAATTATGGCTATTTAAACGTGTACACACTTTTAATATTCGGAATAATAATCTCATCGTATATAAGATACTATTATTGTATACATAAAAACCACGTCAAAAGAAGAAGAAAAATAAACGACACAATTCTCGCCAAAAAAATAATTCACCGGCTCAATTAAGCCGTCGGTCAGAAAATCCGCACAGACACACACACACACAGTTGTCCGCCATTAGCGGTTTCCCTGCGCGCGCCGGCTCTCTGTCTGTCATGTGGCAGTATATATAGGGGGAGCACCTGAACTTTGCACCTGCAAATTGCCGCCACCGCCACACTAACCGCGACCCGCTGAGGTTTTGCACGTTATGTGCGTCATTGCTGCATATATACTGCTAAGCTCGAAGGATTTGATTTGACGAGTGCGAGGGACTTAATCGCGTTGCTATGCGGTGATGCAGGTTATACACTTGATTATGGCTATGAGTGTTGTTGGGAAGGACGATTACGTGATATGAATGATTCTTGAGTTTTTGAATCTTATAAAAAAATATTGTTATATACTCACGTTTGAATAATAATAATTACGTTCAATTATATTAACGCTCAATTATATTCAGCACATAAATCAGTTTTTCAATATATGCTGCTCATCAGATATAACATGCATTGACTGTCTGCCTATATATTACGCATATTTATTTATGGGTTAACTATATACACATCTGCATAATGATTGATTTATCATTTCTCGATAAATTAAAATACAAGATACACCAGCAGAAAGACATCAGTATTCGAACCTTCAATTCTTTCCCCCCCAAAACAGCGACAATTGAATTCTCGCACAGCTGTTGCGAATCCGTGCTACCATCCGCCACAGCTCGAATGAAGACATCGTCGTGAGTCAACTATATATACGTTCCACGGCGTTGATTTTTTTAGAGCCGCTCTTTGTCAAGATAATATTTTAATTTACTCTATAGTATACTACTTATACGCGGTATATAGGCGCGATAAAAAATCTCACAGTGGGAAAGAAGCATGACGCCGGCGTGATGCATATATACATATACGCGAATCTTCTGAACGTAGACACATAAGCGACGCCTATGTACATATATATGCGGCTTTTCAGCGCGCAGCGTGTAATTAGGAAAATTACCGAGCTATTTTGAAAGTCATATTTATATCGGTTTTCATGGCTCGCTTTTCTCTCTCTCTCGCTATTTTAATTTTTTTATAATGACGCGCACACGCCAGAATAACAGAAGCGTATATAAGTACATCGTGTTCTGATATACTTCTGTTTAATGCTGCGCCGCCGCTGTGTGCACTTTATTATTATTATTATTGAAGCGTTTCGTAATTATATGCGTACGCAAGTTTACTTTTTCATAATGCATCTCGCCGATGTATGATTGTGATAAACTTTTTAACTACTTTTAAAAAGGTATAACGCTTGAGAATATAAGCAGTATAATATAATAATAAAATAATAATTATTATGTTAAATAGTCTTAATAAAAGAACTATATTACAGTAATACATATTAAAAGTTTGCATTCTAATCGTTATACAAGTCACAGAAAAAAAAGATCTCTAAAAACACTTTACGTATTTACTGAAACTCATATCCACATATGATTAATCTCATTTGAGCTTGTAAACTGGCTTTGCATAAGCGAGCGACTGTCATCTCCAACGAACGTACATATAAGTAGCATATCCTCTTGTCGCTTAGCAAAAAACAAACTAGATTTTCCGTGCGTTGGCCTGGGCACATTTATCGCGCGCACTGAATTTATTCATCGATATGTAAAACGCCTTGTCTGCGTGACATAAATCTCGGAGGCGTCCGCGTATGCATCCGTGCGAGAAAACCAGTGCGCGCGCGCGGGACTAAAAAGAGCCAATATCAGCCCACGCGCGAAAAATATCGAAGCATAATTTACCTCGACGCGATTATACGCCGCATCATTACAAAAGTTTTCACTTTCGATGCGTTAATGCAAGAGAGAGGTGCATTATACGACGAAGCCGCGATATAACCATTCATAAATCTGTTTTGGGAAAGTTGATTATCTTCGTGTACATTTTTTTACGAATAATAAATCAGCGGCTATTTAGATGTTGTTGCATTATTCGGGAGAGTTATAATGCGGCACGCGCGTTAATATATTTAAAATTTCCGCGCGTCGATGGAAAATTGCTATTCAATATACTACATCCTCACGACGCCTAATTAACAAATTATCACGCATCAATGCTAATGAAAAAAACCTCCCAGTCTGAAATCCTGCAGAGCAATTAACTCCAGCCGCGAAATATTTTAATCGAACTATACGCGGAATGCATCAGCTGGTAGCGGGAAATCGATTCCTATCTCGTCCTCCAACTCTATATACTGCTGATGCCGGAAAGCCCGCCGCGAGAGAGAGAGAGAGAGGTTGATTATTATACGGATCCCGGTGAAATAAAACGTGGAAAAGAAGGTAGAAAAAGCGGAGAGACTCTCTCGGCGCTTATAATGTGCGCGAGCGGTTGCACTGGCGGCGTAGACTGGAAGCCGTTCGTTTCGTAATCGCCGCCGCTGCTGCTGCTGCACCGGGATCATTTTCTGCACGACTGCCCGGGAAATTAGATCACCTATACCTCTCATCCCTGCGCTGGTAGCTCTGTAATACTTCGACTCCGTACTGATGTGTTCGTGTGTATTATATATTTATCTATATACACGTTGCTCGCGAGTGTTTTGATACACTTTAATGTTTCGTTTGTTTAACAATTTTTGTAAAATAATCACTTTCATTAGCTCAAAATTAATATATACAACATCGACGCAATTTCTCACATCCTGAGACGTTTACGAGTATAAACGCTCACATGCGGCGATATATAGGCTTCTAAACGAAATTAAACTAATTTCGATATTATTACAGAGCAGGTCTCGCTGCACGAATACACAACTCGGCGTTGCCTCATCGTTGCGAGGTCGTAAAAAACCTTCCTCTTTTTTGTTCTCTCTCTCTCTCTCTCTCTTCTCTCGTCTCGCGCACGCGTACACCTAATATATCCTACATATGTATAGTATATACACATATAATATAGCCAGCAGTAGTCGGTCAGCCGTATGCGTGATCGGTGATTGACAAAATTTTTTTCATCCATCCACTTATCTATACACATCCATCTCTGGAGCGTATACACCCAACAAACACATCAGACACACAGAGAGAGAGAGAGAGAGAGAGAGAGAGAGAGAGAGAGAGAGCCACGCGAACACGTGTACACGTTGGCCACACGCGTTAGGAAATTCAGGTGAAGTAGTGTACTCACCGCTGATGTGGATGCGTGTCAGAGATGAGTTTGCGCGATCGCATGCAGCAGGAAAGTCGCGCTTTTTTCGCATCGCCGGGGTTTTTCCTAGCGACGATAATTTAGCAATTAGCGTCGCGCGGCGCCGACTCTCGGCGCCGCGATTTTCTGCCCCGTGGGATCGAGCCGATTTTCTTCGATTTTTTTCCTTTTTCTCCGGCTTGCTTCTTCTTCTTCTTCTTGCTGTGCTTCGCAGCAAACGGCCCCATCAGTTCGAAAGACCGTTACACCTATATGTACATGTGTGTCTTCTATATAGCTACGGGGAATCCGTTATCGCGCGGACTCGATATACATGCTCCGGAGATCGACTACTGCCTGCTTTTTTTTTTCTGCTCGTGTGTTCTCGGTTTTATAAATTTATACACTCGCTTCTTCGGCGAGCGCCGCGGGCGGGAAAAATATACCGGCGAGCTGCTGCTTTTCGACGAGAGCAGGAAAACAGCTCTCTGATGCATTAGGTTTCTTTCTGCTCTGCTTTTATGATTACATTATAGACTTTAATGATGCAGTTCCTGGTTTTCTAGATGACCATTAATTGCTACTGGTTCGAAATGTTTGGATGTCGGATGGGACATTAAGATACACGATGAGTTTGTTCTTGTAATGTAATAGAAGCTATTCTCGAGGATCGTATATTATAAGATCATCGTCAAGAATGTGATCTACGTATATATGTAAAACTATATGTATACGTGCCATGCTTCTTGCGTAGTTTACAATTTACCGACTAACAAGCAATGTCGGACGTGGAATTACTATTATTAAAATGGTTAACACTAGGTAGAAAATAGATTATTGAATCGTCTGTTGTTCCAAATTGGAGTAATTATATATATACACGTATACGTGCACGCTGAATGGAAACATTTGTACTTTTAAATCTGACAAGCGTCATTATTATAGATGGCCAGATTTTTAACAGCACTTTGCAGTCATCAGTGCCGCAACGTTTAACGACAAAATTACACAACACACTCGCGCTATCTGTCCCCCAGCACAGACTCAAGAGACAAGAAAGAATAAGTCGGTAGAAAAATTACAAAAATCACTTCAATTTGGCAATTAAAAAAGGCGCAGCCCCCTTTTTCAATGCGCATCGCCTCCACAGGACGCTAATAATAATAAACCGAGTAGAGCAAGAACTTAATTCTGCAAAGTTTCCAAAAATAAAACGATGCTTCTCGGAATATCGCTCTCGAGCCCTTTTCCAGCATATTGTACAATCTCGCATCGCCCTCTACTCTTCACGGCTAAAAATCCCAGTCTGAGAGAGAGAGAGAGAGCGAGCGATATTTTTTATAATACGAGCCTCTGATCGATGACCTTCGTTATACGGCACTTGGGGCGCGCATTATACATAAGGCAATATAGGCGGCACTTATGATGAAGGTATACGTGTATAATATACACACTGCCCGGGCAACATCGCGTCACGCCAAGCTCGTTTATTTTCGCCTGGTGGGCTTCTCGCTGCAACGACGACAACGCTGGGCGCTGCCGTCTTCGTCAGCGCGCGCCGCCTCGATTACGCGCGGCTTGTTGTTCGGAAATTAACGCGAGATAAGGAACTTTGGCGAAAAAAAGAGACGACGTTCGATTCAGGCTTGCGTTTTTTCGCGTCGGGATTACGTACATACTTGTTTTTTTTGTTTTTAAAGCGAGAGAGGGACGAAAGCATGTGCCGAGACTGACAGCTGTGTTACAGAGAGAGAGAGAGAGAGAGGAGGAATTCCAAGCTTCGGATAATTTACGCAGGCTGCGCGAGTTGATTTATTTTTTGGGATAAATGCGCTTGTTTAGGTTAATCTAGTCGTAATTTTACGCGTGGATGGATTTAACAATTTTTTCGTTTTTTTTTCGTTCTCTCTTGAGAGAGAAGCAAGGTGAAAGTTACGCGGTAGAGCGATAAATGTTATGCATAAAATATATCGAATTTTTTGTCATCCGACGACAAAAAAAAGGAACAATTTATCAACGATTTCGCTTTGTATATAGTAGAGTCTAAAGGCGCACTACGAGGGAAACGATCGGCCGTATAATAATTGCTCCACTTTTTCCCGGCGTAAACTTGTTTTCGCTCTATTCCGCGCGCGGGGCGCGAATAAAAAGCCAGAAATAATTCATTATGAATTCCATGAGCATCGAAAGTTAAAAGTAGCCGCAGAAAATTACGTAACCTATATCGCGTGATTATAGAAAAATCATGTATCCGACGAAATTCGCAAGACTCCTGCGGCGAACGATCCCGTTTTTGGAGATCTTTCACATATAACAGACGATGTATACGTCGATACAAACACATACACACATACGTATGCGGACGCAAGGACGCGCGAATAATATAACACACATATATAGGTATATAGGTATATCCGCGAAGCAAGATGGAGCGAGCGAGATAAAAATTAGAGAAGGACGGACGAGAGGGCTGAGAAAAATATATAAGGAGAAGGGCAGCAGCGAGAGAGATACAGGGAGTGAGATAAAAGAGCGAGAGAGAGCTTAACTTTTGACTCTCTCTCTCTCTCTTTCTCTCGGTTCTCGCTTGCCGGGCCGGGTGTAATCGGTTCCCCGAAGCCAGGGCTCATTATCGACCCGTCGGCCTAGCAATTACCTGCGAAACCTCGACTCGAGCGCAGCCGAGCCCCGCAGTCCCTGTGCCCGACTTGCAGAGCCTGCGCCGCGCGATATGTGTGTATACGTATACGCGTTATATGTATATAGCGCTCGTTATACTTACACACCCGAAATCCCTGTATTATAAGGTTTGTTATAGTTTTGGATTGCTTCTCTTTATCAAAAATTCAATTGAAAACTACCGCATCAGGTTTCTATTTATACATATACCTATATACGCATCCTCAGAAACAGGTTCCCGCGAAGAAATGCGCAAATTGCAGCCACTCGACCTAAAATTCAGACTTGAAAGAAAAAAAAAATATATCTCGATATACGTACAAGATAAGTCGCTGCACGCGCGCATCTAAAAGTAGCGTATAGCGCGGAGTAGAAACGCGGGGACCCCAGTAGTTGCGCGCGCGGCTTGAAGATAATTAGCCCGAGAGAGCCGCGAGTACGCGATAATTGCCGGCTTCGGGAGACGAGTAGCGACGCGAGAGCAGCAGTCAGCCGAGATCTCTCGACGGAGGAATTCTCGAGGTGTATACCGGGCTTTCCGCCGCTCCTTTTTCACGCGGTTTTATATACGTATATAAGTACACTACTGCGGAGGGAAAATCACTCCGACTGGCACGCTATGTATACCGATGTTTGCGCGATCACCTTTAATTTCTTGCTGAGATTCTATCAGGGAAGGAAAAACATAATTCACCATCTTGAGCGCTAAGTCATAATATATAGCAGTAAAATAAAACAGATTTTTGGACTTGCCTTTATCCCTCACCCCTTGAATTCCCCAGTTGTCTCTGGTCTCTGGCTAGTGACGATAGGTGGAGCATGGGCACTTTACCCTATGCCATCATCGCAATCTGCGTGCGAAATGTATATGTAGCGGTGTGCCACCTTATGCCAGAATTGTCTTTTGTTGGGTTTGCTACTTGGGCCACTCATGCTGTAACTGCCGGAGAACGAGATAAAAACTCAAATGTCATATTGTTAATATAATTAGCTAAGTTAAGCGAGTTGGGCGCCCTCTCAGTAAGCAATAGCGGATAAAGAAAATTTCTTCAATAGGATAGTCTTTCCCATTATACAAACAAAAACATGATGGCCTGATTTTCATCAATTATAAAATTAACCTCGCGTCCGCGCAGAAGATTAATTATTTACAAGAACAAAAACCATAAACAGGATCATAAATCAAGCCCCAATCTCCGATATAGAATCTGAGGAATAAAACACGAACAAAAAAAAAAAAGAAACACGGAATGCCAGTGATCTCGGGAAAATGAAAACGGGAAGCGCGTGCGTGCCTGACCATTATCGCTGATGTGGCGGCTCATTCAAAAGAAAGCAAAAGGGCTCTGCATATGTGCATGTGTATATGTCGACGATCGAAAAGGAGGTGGTTGTAATTACAATGATAGAGAACGCGCGCGCGCGCGCGCGGCTAATTCAAATGCACAGGGCGCGCACACGACAAAAGAGACACGGAAGGCTGAAGAAACAGTCGGGGAACACGAGAGCCTTACTTATATTCGCGGATCTGCCGTGCGTCGTGCATTTGTAATACGGAACACGACTGTTTAGAGCTACTGCGAGGTGTATAGCATACGCGCCGCCGCGGGCAATTTGAATTTATCGCGACTGTGCGGCTTTGACGATTTATGTGTCTAGAAATGCTCGGACGAGATATTCGCGGATAATCGCGTGCGATATTTTTGCTATTCATATAACTCGTGTGTGTATATAATTACTGCGTTTAGTCAGGAAAAAATGTAGTAAACGATTGGAATTTATTGGAATAACGTGATTTGTTTATTGTTCAGTTAAATTGTTACAATTAAAAATAAACTCTGATTTTTTACCAGTGCCGGAATAGTTTTTTCGTTGAAATTTTAATGTTATTAAGAGAAACCTTCTGTACGTTAAAAAAAGAGGTGAGACAGAGGCTTGGCCAGCTATATAGGAGCGTATATAAGTCTGGCATCGACAGATGGCCAAAGATTGCCCTCTTCCCGTCCTTAATGCGGTCTCTCACTTTCGAACTCTATATATAACTCATTTGAAAAAATAAAATAAAAACATTTTCACGCAGTAGAAAAATAAACTCCTTTTCGAGAATTCAAAATGCTATATTAAAAACCAACAAGTAATCTTATTCATAATAAAGCAGAACAAATCTTTGATTTCATGACATATTCAATAAAAAAACGCATCAGCCGACACATTTCCACGTGTATTTAGTATAAAACAATCCACCCAGAACGAAAAACCAGACAAGCGCAATAACAATTAAAAAGTCCTCAGAGAGAGAGAGAGAGAGAGCTGAGAACGACTGCAGCAATAATGACTCACTCGCGCAGTAACGGGTAAAAATCGCAGTGAGAGAGCCACCTCCGCAGGAATAATCGCCCAATGACTGCAAAAGCCATATATAATGACAGCTACCTGCAGCAGCAGAAGAAGTAACAGCAGCAGCAGCTCTAATAAGGCCAGTCGCTCCTGGCGCAGCAGCCGCACGTAGGCGCCATTTAGCGGGCGAAATGAAAGTCCGCGTGCGCGAGCGCTGCTAAAAGTTCGGAATTAATTGGGCCGCGAGCTGCTGCTGCTGCTGCCGCAAATTAAGGGACGGATAGAGAAGCAGCAGAAGAAGAAGAAGAAGCTTTGCGGAATCGAGCGCGGCGGCGGCGCGAGTTTCTGAGCGCAGAGCGCTGGAAAGCAATTAGGTGTCATTAGGAGCGCCACCGTGATCTTTCGCATACGTATATAAGTGTATATATGTAGTAGTGGATGCTTGGTTTGTCGGAGTGATTACTTTTATTGTTCTTTCCGGTGCGGCTTCTCGGAAATCTCGGAAGCTCTCTATGATGATGACCGCGAGTGGCGAGTCATCGCCACTGTGACATCGTGACGAGACGGGAGAGAGAGCAGCTCAGTATGTGTAAGTTTATAGCGCACGAAAGGCATATAGGTTTGCGTGTGTGGGACAGTGAAGTTATACATTCTGAAGTAGAAGAAAGTGCAACGACGCTCGAATAGTGATATCCGATGAGAATTACAGTTATTATTTGCAAAGTAAATGCGGTGAGTTTTTACGTATTATGTCACTATAATGCTAACTTTCAACTTGGAATTTTAGCTTTCAACCCCAGAACGCCTAATTATTGTATAGGTATATTCCGTAACACGGAGCATATAGTTTGCATGCGATTTTTAGACTTTTCTCTCCACGAGAGCCATATTACTTTGCGCTTCCGTTAAAGGACGAATTCTCTCACGCAGATCGTTCATCGCTCTGCTGCACGAAATTTCGGGACTATAATAGCGCTGATGCCTGTTTTCAAGGCCTACTACCTCACTTTAGCGCTGCCGTGCCACGCTATAATAATCAATATGCAATTTGGAGTGGAAAATATTATAACCGCCGAGCCTCGAAAAGTCAATTTCTAAAAAAAAAATACCGATCCGAAATTTCGACACACACACACACGAATTGATATTTCATTTTCCACGAATCAGAGCCGCCATTAATCATAATGATTCAAAGCGAATTAAATCGCTGGCAGTTATAGTCCCTTCGCTGCATAAATACAGAAATCTTCCGAGAATCATCGCGCAAAATTATTAGCGGACCGCGGCTATGTTTGAAAATATCGGTATATATGTATATATACTCGCGGCTAATTAAGCCGTATTATTTATACGCCGCAAAGGGAATAGATATATGCTAATCGAATTACGCCTGGCTGCCAGCGCGAGGGCATCAAGCGACTCGTCATGAAATCACGTTTTTATACGTGTCATTCGCGACCCAGGCGAGTAGCAGCAGCGTGTGTGCCAAAGAATACCGATGCGGAATTAGCATAAACCGATCGCGGCTGATGATCGAGTTATGGCGATGAGTGAATAAATTTCTCGTTTTCTTTTTCGGCCCGCTCTGAAGCTTCTATTATTCCGCGATAGCTAAAGGATTACGATATGAAAAAGATGAAACATTAATTTCATTTTATTTTTTCTAGAATAAATGAATATTTAAGATGAAGAACGAAAATAAACTGAGATTAATTATTACGATTCACAAGATAATACAACTTATCCAAGACACACGTTTATAAAGCGTTCTGCATCAGAGAGAACA
>UCQR01000759.1:0-14882 GCA_900474235.1 Cecidostiba semifascia
CTTTAAACCGGCTTCACTCCTTTTCACAGCGAGAAAATCCCAAAAAAAGGCGACGAACTATCCAATTTCCGTCGCCGACGGCGGCCACGGCTCGTTTCCTCTGAATTTTTCGAGAAAGACGACGAGACGCGAGAAGCGTCAGTCTAATTTTAAGGAGCCGCTGCGCCGCACAGCTCTCGTATAATCACTCGCGCGACGAGGAAAAAATCGCCGCGTCGCTCGTGCGCGACGCCGAATCGAAATTGAATTTCTGCCACGGGGGGATGAACACGTGCGACGCACGCGCTCGTTTCATTCTTCTTCTCTCTTTTCTGGCCTATACTGTAATTATACGCCGGAGTTGAGCTGCGGCTGTGGCCTTATCGGGAAGAAAGTGTATAGGCGAGAGGAGAGGATTCCAAGGGAAATTGACTATGAAATGCTTGGTTGGCCGAGGGATTTTCTTGGAATTGCTGATTTTTCTACTGTTAATTTGGAAACAATTTTCGTGTTTCTAAAATGTTTTAATTTTATCAGTTATGGATTATTGTTATATATCAGTAGGAAAAAGTCACTGCAGAAATTTGCATCTAGCTGTCGGCTTAGCTGTTGTTAACGTCAAAATTACGATTCTTAAAAAAAAAAATACAAAAATTGTAAGTACAGTTTTTCAAGCAACTCTAATAAAAATACGCGAATGTAACAGAACAACTACTGCAAGTATATGTTCAAATAAATGACAAGTGTATACATTGAACTTATATAATTATAATAACTAATCGATCGTTTTCGTTATTTTCTAACAATAAGGTGTATATTCTTGTGACTTAATCGTGTGGAGGAACTTTAGAGGTGGATTAAAGCGAAAAAGAACGAGATAGATTTGAGTACACATATTTTAAAGTTTCTTTATTTGTGGAATATTGCGTATTCATTCATTGTAAGGTTCTGAATTACATAAATCAGTATCGCAGCGAGTGCAGCTTTTTATTTTGAATCCGGAATCCTCAAGAATAGTTTGGTAAAATTTACAGGAAAATCTCTGTACAGCACACGATCTCACTACACCGGTTCCATTGCTCGTAGCTGCAATGAAAGAAAAAAGAATTTTGTCATCGACAACTCCGTTTTGATTTTAATAATAATAAGTTCATTTTCAGAATACTCACCTGCAAATATCGTCATGCAATCGTTACCGGAAGCATCGAAACCGATAGCTGGAATTTAGAATTTTTTACAAATATGATAACTCCTGTATATGGAACGCAATTTTTTCAAGCAAACAAACTAACAATAATTTTAATCAAATTCTTACCATTCTTGTTTGCCTCTACGATGGCCGCTTGAAGATGACTTGTATTGGCTGAGTTGACTGTCGAGTCCAACATTACTGCAAAGTCTGAATCACAGTCCTTGACAGCATGCATTCCAGGGTTTGTCCGGCAAGAAGGATCTGTTTATGTCTCGCATCTGTAACACATTCTTGCTGAGGCCGAAACAATGTTTAACATGATTTATGACAAAATTAATATTTGCACACTGTAATTTAAATATATGTATGGTTTTTGACACTCTATGTGCGAAATTCAATGTATCCTTTTGCTATAACTTAGAGAGCGCGACAAAGCTGGATTTTTACACTAATAGTGCATGCGAAAGTCTAAATTTCGTACACGATCTACATCTATAGAAATGTAACTTTGCACACTTTTGTCAAAATATAGAATACGACGTGTGATCCTCACACTCGCACTTTTGTCACAAGATCTGATTTGTACACTTTAATAAATAAATCATGAATAAGATTACCTTGATCGATAGAATATACAACCAACAGCACGAGAATAACCGGACTTAAACCAGACACCATTTTGGAATACATCTTGATTCGAGACAGTAGCTGTCTAACTTACAATGAGAGTAAACAATTTATCCTCATATTTATACACTACCTTCCTAACTAACCTTAGAACAAAATTTTTTTGTAAGATGTACACGATTAATCTGACGACCATCATCGAATCATTTCCGTTCTAAATACGTCATATCTCAAAAGAGATAGACGATTAAACAGATATTGGTAGTGGGTTGTTGAAAATTAATCTCTTCTTAGGAAAGCGATATTGATACTGGGAAAGTGAAGCATCTCAAAACGAGATATCTGATTGTTTGTCTTTCAAAAATCCCAATTGTGTGAGATATCAATTTTCCATTTATATATTTCAATCGTTAACAATAAAAAACATTCGCCTTGGGTGCACGTGCAGAATACATATAGATTCTTCTAATAGTTCTGATACGAAATTATTATGAGTGTAAATCCATAGATTACGATATCTCTCTAGATCATCACAGCTAATATACTCTAAATATTTCAGCTGGTTTCATTTACGTTTAAAATTACGATTACCCAGCATAAATCGAACGTCGGTTAGCTCAAGTCAGCGCATTGACGTGTAAACGAGAGAGGAAGCGTTAATCATTCGGCGAGTGAAAATTCATTATACCACATCACCAGTCTCTTTCTAAAATAAAGTTTGTAACGCTCGCGGGAATTCCTCAAAGTTAATGAGTTGTCAAAGTGCGTCTCGGAAAAACTAGAGTTAATAGAGGTTGTCGCGTATCCCATTAATTTTTTTTCTTTCTTTCACAAACGAGGCTGAAAAATCGATGACATACAGTTAATCGGCTTTCATCGTCTCGACAACGGGGCTATACCGACATTTCTCACAACAGAGCGTCAATATAAAATCTTATTAAAAATCTTAATTTTTTACCGCAGCTTATAATTGCCCGCAAAATCCCATTAATCTCAACTATCACCTCCGATTACATCTCCTCATAGCACGACTAACGAAGACCTAGAGCCTAAGAGAAAAAAGATCCGAAACAACCGCAGCGTAACATCGTCGACAGTTGGCTCTCTCTCTCTCTCTCTCTCTCTCTCTCTCTCTCTCTCTCTCGCAGTATACACACATTGTATACGATATCACCAGCAGCGCACGCAGTTCTCCCTCGAGACCAGCAGCAGCAGCAGCAGCGCGACACGTCTCCAGCATCACACCTCTACAACACGGCATCGTCGCCGTGTCGTATCGCTGCAATAATAACGCGTAAGCGATACCCGAGTCCCCCAGCGTCCACATTAGGGGTCGACTCGGCATAATCATCTCCTTGGGGCCCGATTCGCCTCTCTTTCTCTCGCATTAGGGAAGATCGACGAGCTCCGCGACAACCGATACGCCGAATTACGGATATACCCGGTAATAGCCAGTGGTGTAGACTCGTTAGACGTCGCACTCGATTATATTGCGTTGTATATAGTCGAGGACGAAATTATACTTATACTTTGAGGAGGTGTCTTCGCGCGGAGATAACAAGAGGCCGCTGGTTTGATGAATGACCGCGTCTTTGCCGATTTATTGTTTCTCGTAATTGGCCGGAATATATTTATTGTCACGTTGATCTATCGACCGGCAGCGATTATTACGTGGAAAAAGGGCAAAATAATCATTCGAGACACCCCCCTTCCCCGTCTTTATATCGTCAACGCAGCAGAGAGAAAGCAGCTCAGATTCGGTATAATTTTATACAGTAGCGGCCTGATTGCCGTGACGCTATACTGGCAGTAGGTCGTCGTCGTCGTCGTCGTCTGCAACAGTAGCCGTGGAAAAGTGGCTAGGCGTGCTTTATGGTGCGTCAAATTAAAAGATTCCCTCCTTCGAGGCTAGCATCACCCGACCCTTCGGTTAACTGCGATCCGATCCACTATATATGTGCGGTGTATATGGGAGACAGGCCAGCAACGATCGCCCTTTAAATTCTCGGCGGACGCGGCTCACATGTGCATGCTTCGCTCGACTGCGATGCACACGTGCGCGCATAGTGCCGCTATTCATATGCGCTACTATAGCTTGTGCAGAATTCCGAGGGTGGTGTGTCGCGTCTGTCCTGTCGGCATTGTTTTATTGCGTTATTTTATTTTAGCGTATATAATAATCGCGATTATATGCTTTTGAAAGTTTTGGACTGGCATTTTCCCCACCGCTTGAACTTTCCGGTTCTCTACTAGGTACCTATAACGACAATAGGTGGCGCAAAGCCACTTTCCTGTTGCCCTCATTACCATAAGACGCGCATAGTGCATATATAGCGGTGTGCTATCTTTGCCTTGATAGGTCTGCCGTGTTTGTTGCTTGGGCCGCTCATGCTTTAACTGCAACTGAATCTACTGATGCTTTGACAATATACATAGTTTGTTGTGGAACGTGTAACTAATAGTGCTCCTCGTTATCCAGTCTTTTTCGAAACTATTCTAAAAACCAAGCGGTAGAATCATTCATAAACTGTTTAGTGATATTCAATCGACAGATATTTACTCAGTCGGTAAAAACGATATTTGACAGCCCCTTGAAAGAAAAAATGAAATCACCTACTTAGATAAAAATTATTATGGCCAGTACGAAAATCTATTCCGTACGATTTCACACATCGGGACATCACAGAATAAGCAATAATTAACATGTTCAGCATCTCTGCGCCCAGCCAAGCGAAGCCATACGCTGGCGTCCGTATCTGGCTGGCACTTGGTCTAACGAGCGAGATAATCCGAGAGCTCAGGAGAGATAATTCGCGTCTAATGGCACGTTTATAATGACGCTCGCGCGTGTTCGCAGATGTTGGTTTTTAGTTCGTCGGGGCCTTTGGGGAGTCGTGCGACTGTGTCGGCGGGCTAAATGAGTTCTGATCGCTCCTGGGATTTCCACCGGGCTATTTCGCTCGTCTCCGCTGCTCCTTATCTTCGCTATCTCCTGGATCGCGAGGGAAATTGATGAAGCGCCGTTGCAGAGGCGTCACATTAATACTGCCAATTAAGTTTTCAGGCAGAGAAATATAGATGTGCTGATTTTTCTTTTCATGAAGACATATATCTTTTTATTTCGTATTATTCTCTTTGCTGGTATCTAGCGAAAAATGTATAGTACACATCATCGCATTTTTACTTCTTTCCATAAGAAAATGAGAACGGCTAGTAAACAAATTGTTTGCGATTCCACCCTAAAAACAGATTTGGTCACATATCTGTATGCCGCTATCATGAATATCGGGCATTACATCTGACAAGATACTTAGTTGTATAAGTGTCATGATAAAGTCATGGACATGATAAATAACTAATCAATATTTATTATAATTTCTTTTACTTACATTATTTTCATCTAACTTATAAGCATGCGCTAAGTAATTGCAGCTGGTTGATCTAGAAAGATATCATAATCGGTGGTTTTACACTCATAATAATTTCTTATCAGAACCGGAAGAATCTATATGTTTTCTGCATGCACCCAACGTGAATATTTTTGTTATATTGCCAACGATAATTGAAATGCATAAATGAAAAATTCTAAAAACAATCAGATATCTCTTTTTAACATGCTTCACTTTCCCAGTATCAGCATCGCCTTTCTAAGAAGAGATTTAAGCCATTATAGCAGATCTGTTTAATCGTCTATTTTTTTGGGTATTTAGAACGGAAATGATTCATTTTCATATTGTATTGTATACTGTATCTACACTGTGTATATCTTACAAAGAAATGTTGTTCTAAGGTTAGTATAAATATGAGGATAAATTGGTTACTCTCATTGTATGTTACAACTTTCTCAGGTCAAGATGTACTCCAAAATGATGTCTGGTTTAAGTCCGGTTATTCTCGTGCTGTTGGTAGTATATTCTATCGATCAAGGTAATTTTATTCATGATTTTATTAGAGTTCAAATCAGATTTTGCGACAAAATCGCGAGTGTGAGGATTACACATCGTATGCTATATTTTGACAGAAGTGTGCGAAGTTATATACAAAAACCATATTTATTTAAATTACAGAGTGCGAATACTAATCTGGTCATAAATCATATTAAACATTGTTTCAGCCTCGGCAAGAATATGTTACAGTTGCGACTCAGAAACCGATCCTTCTTGCGCGAAAAACCCTGCTATGCATGCTGCCAAGGACTGCGAACTAGACTTTGCACTAATGTTGGACTCAGCTAACTTAGCCCATACAACTCATGTTCAAGCGGTCATCGTAGAGGCTAACAAGAATGGTAAGAATTTGATTCAAATTATTGTTAGTTTGTTTACTTGAAAAAATTGCGTTTCATAACAGAAGTTTTCATATTTGTAAAATAGTAACGATTGCATGACGCTAATTGCAGGTGAGTATTTTGAAAATGAACTTATTATTAATATCAAAATGGAGTTGTTGATGATAACATTTTTTTCTTTTACATTGCAGTTGATAGCGATGGAGAAGGTGTAGTGAGATCGTGTGCTGTGAAGAGATTTTCCTGTAAATTTTACCAAACTATTATTGAGTCTCACGGATTCAAAATAAAAAGCTGCACTCGCTGCGATTCTGATTTATGTAATTCAGAACCTTACAATGGATGAATACCGAATATTCCGCAAATAAAGAGCCTTTAAAATATATGTACTAAAATCGATCTCGTCCTTCTTCGCTATACATCACCTCCTAAGTTCGTCCACACGATTATGTCACATGAATATACATCTTATTGTTAGAAAATAATGAAAACGATTGACTAGTTATTATAATTATATACAAGTTCAATGTATACACGTCATTCATTTTGAAAATGTACTTGCAATAATACATAGTAGTAGTTCCATTTTATTCACGTATTTTGATTATAGTTGCTGGAAAAATTTTACTTATACAATTTTTATTATTAACTTGTTTGATCAACATGCAAATTTGTGCAGTGATTTTTAGTAATTTTTTACAGAAAATTTCCTATCGCAAAAGAGCAAATAAAAAAATTGACTTTTCAAAAGTTTTAATCCAACCTTGACCCCTTAAGATTGCAATCGTAGAGGTCTTATCTATATACTACAGTCATTTAAACCATTTGTGACTACCAAGAGACTAGTAATAGAGTGATCGTCAGTAAGTTGTAATCTTGCAATTTTGCTGAAACAAAAGATGTGTTCCAAAATACTGTCCATTCCGAGTTCAATTGTTATTGTGCTTTTGGTACTTTATTCCGTCGATCAGGGTAATTAAAGTAACAATATCGATAATTTATAATTTGGTTAATGATAAAACGTAACAAACACCGTAAAACAGTCCTCTGTATACAATCCTGAATTTTTTTACACTTTCTTAAGTTTAAATCTTTTGAGAGAAAAAAGTCAACAATTCATTGAAAGAATATTTGAAGCCCTGTAATATATGTTCTTGTCATTATTATAATAATTCCAAATCATGTTAAACATTTTTAAGTAAAAGCTGCACTAACGCAATGCTACACATGTGAGTCAACGAGGGATGGCTCCTGCTGGAAAAATCCTAGAAGTTCTTCTTTGACTGAAGTTTGTGGACCATCAGTTCGATCAGGAATGGCTTCGCGGTACTCGAGGTCGCCGTCGTACCTCGCATCATCAGACTCATCAGAGAACGCAGCTGAGAACTCAACCAATACAACTATTCGAGAGGCTATGTTAGCGCATCAGGGACAACTTATTGATTATGACCAACCTGCTAGAAGTTCACAAGTTTTGAGTAAAGAAAAATGCTCATGCATTTCATAACCATATTTATCTGTGATCTAATTCGCTTTTACACACAGTCTTAATAAATTATGAGTTTCATTTTTAGGTTATTCATATTATCCCAGTCAGACGACCAGAGATTATGATTGTGCAACATTCATTGGAAGTGAGTATATTTATTTTGTAAAGAAGAAAATATTTGTATCGAAATATATGTAGAGAGTAGTTGATGACGGATTTTCTTCTTTGACGCCACAGCTCGTGGAAGCGACGATTACATTCTAAAAATGTGCACTGATAAGGAAACCTCTTGTGCAATATATGCAGAAAGAGCTAGGCTAGGCGGCATGGAAGTGAGAAGATGCAATCGCTGCTATGGTGGTTTATGTAATTAATGCTGGAATCATGATGAGTCCGATTATCTCTGTAGTAAATGCTGATTATTGTAGAATAAAAAATGAATAAATATAGAGTTTATCCGTAGTAATATTCCTAGCGTAGATTGAACGCAACATTTTTCGATCGAGCTGCTCTGCTCATAATAATGATGATATCAAATATATTATATTGCTAATACGAATTTACTTCTCGCTTTCAAAATTCTAGTAACATCCATAGAATAAATAGAAGAGCGCGTTAACGTTAAAATCCCGAGCCGAGCGCTTACAATACCGGCGCGGGTGTGCGTGACAAATGCGCGTGTTTATGTATAACGGGGCGACGGTTCTCTCGCCTGCTTCATGGAGCACGTAAATTTAATTCGCACCTAATGACATTAGCCGGCGCCGCAGTAGTCTCTCCTCTCGTCTGGAAATTCGCGATGATGCACGTACGCGAATTAAACGACGTAAAACCGCAATCGCGAAAGTTTCAATTTTCATTAGCGCGCCGACGAGAGTTTCCCCGCGCGTGTAAACTGGCCGAGCGAGCGTCTCTCTGCTTCCACAATGGCAGATTTTGCTGTAGACTATATAGCGCGTTACACACACACACTTCGCTCTATACCGTGATGTGATATACACTCGTGTAATTAGTGAATTTTGCCGCTTCGAAACAATCGTATATTTTTTTTTTGTTTCGTGCGTCAAAAGTATAACACTCGTAATAAATCTCATCAGCATCAGCCACTAGTAATACACCGAGAGTCTCCCGAAAATATATGCTCGGATTTTTGTTTACCCAAACGTTCAACGCAGTGCGAAAGCCGTTACTGCAGTAGTAGCGCTCGTAATTATAACGAGAAGAGCTCGCGAAGCGACGCGTCTCCAGGAGAAATTATTTTTAAATTCGCGTATATATACACACACACACACATCAGGCGCGCATGCTAGACCGTGCGTGAAAAACGCAGCAGAATGGAACGTCGCCACTGCCACGATTATTTTCTTTTTTTGTATATTATACATTCTTATAGCGAAGAATATTGCTCTTTGTGTGGATTTTCGAAACGGATTTAGAAAACGAGTTTCTGCCGATGAAACAGACGCTTTCGGAAAACGAAAGTCGAAACCCTGAAAACTTCAATGAAATCGACTCCCAAGAATTAAGCATCACTGAAATTCCAGAGACGCTAATACACGTCACATAGGCGGTGTAGGTTTTCCCTCCAACACAGCTATACAACCGCAAGAGTCTCTCACTCTCGTCCTCCTTTTACATCAGGCTGTAGAGCGCAGCTTTTGCTTTTTCCTTGACTGACGTCCCTTTTACCCTCTCGACTCGTTTTCTTTTTCATTTCGCACGCGACGCGCTGCCGCCGCCGCCGCGAGTGTCAAGTGACAAACGGGCCCTGCAGCACACGTAGGCGTCCTCGTCGGGCTGGATATAATTTGTCAGGGAATCACCCAATTAGCCTCCCAGTTATGCGGCCCAACAGATTTAACCAATTAGTTTAGCTATGCGAGAGCCTAATACATTTTCGCCGTTGCTTCTCTCTGTATATGTGAGTAGAGGATATCATCATCTTGACGAGGTATTAGGGATTGTGATGTGTCTCATCGCAAAGAGTTATTTCGATTTTCTTTTTCTCTTCTCGATATATATGAACTCTCGCTCTATATTTATAGATCAACGTGTTTTCGTGTATACGCTGCTTTCAGACTCTCTGCATATTTGATACTAACTATAGCTTATATATTAGGTATGTATAAACACATCACGCAACAATGTATCTCTTCGCCGGGGTAAAATTTCTGTGCACAAAAGAGCCGATCAATCTTCGCGAGCTCGTATCAAGCGAAACTCGGAAATATTTCACTCCTTATTAAACTCAGCCCTCCTCTATATCCCGCAAAAGGACAAGCCGAAAATAGCCGTTCGTTAATCATCCCTCGAAAAATCTCTTATACGCTCGGATTCTCGCGCGCTTCACGGACTGCGAAATGCGGCATGCACATCAGCCTCTCACTCGAGTATATGGATGGGGGTAAAAAGAGACGCCGATTTCACTTGTATGTATATACGTATACAATATATACACGTGTGCTCGCGCGAGGAGGTGAAGCAATTTGTCTCCCTAATGAGATGTCACCCCGTCGGACGCGCGTGAAGTACACGCGATCTCTCTATATCTTCGCTCGGGGGGGGTGTCGTTTTTGCTTCTTTTTTGCTCCTGTGTCCTATGGCTTTAGCGGCTTTTCTTGCTTCTTTTTGTTATTGTACATTGACATTCACTGCGCGTTCGAAATGTAATTGCCTTTTATACACATCGAGTTTTTGTTATAATATACGAACGGTATCATTTATGAAAAATCATTAAAAAGCAATGTGAAATTTCAGCGAAATAAATGTAAAAATAAAACTCGCTTATATAATGTAATGAGAAAATTGTGAATACGCGCGCATATTTTTTGTCGCCTCTGTGTAATTGAAGTATACACACACACGCGCGCGAGTTAATTAAATTGTTAGCCTTGTTTATTCAATGAAACTTTACGTTTCGAAAAATCCTGCAGCGTTGCGGAAATTACAAAAATTGCGCTTATTTCAATTCAAAGTACAACAGTACAAACGAGCAAACTCGCGCTCTCTCCGGACGTTTCGTTTATTTATCTCCTTCGTTAAGAAGGTAAATAGCAAGCGAGAGAGACAGAGACTAAGAAATCGATTGTAGTACACGAGGGCCGATCCGTTATCCCCTCGGTCCTTCTTTCCTCGAAGACGCGAAAAAGCAGAAGCAGTAGCATCGAAAGTCAAGTAGAGCGTCCCTGATTCCTTGCCCTGCGGACATTCGTCCCCGAGTCCGAAGCGATTTGTCTCTGTCCCTCGTTTGCTCTTGCACGTGCAGCCTCTTGTACACTTATATACAGTGGCCGCTCGTCTTTTTGCCGCCCCCGTGAGAGAGAATCGAGATAACGAACGAGGTCGACTGGTCGTTGATAAGGTTATCAATTTGTCGTTATACAGACGATTGGCTACTGTGTGTGTATGTGATTCTCTTCTTTTCTCGAGTAGGGTCTGTGGACGTTGCAGATTTTGGAAAGTGATTCAGGAGGGGATGTACGCCGAGGGTGTAATTGTTTTTCGAGTGTGATGTATATACGATTTTTTGAAAATAGTAAATTGATGAAAATCATTCGGATAGGATTGTACTGTAATAATTATTAGCTAACTTTCGCCTTCACCGAAGAATCAAATAAACATTTCAACAGAGCTAATTAAACATAGCAGCAGCAGCAGCAGCAAAACAAGAAACAACACTCGCCCCTCGATAACAGTATAAACGCTTATCGATCAAACGAGATAAGCATCTGTAGGGAAACGCCGACTAAAAGTCCTTAGCAAGCGAGCCCACTACTCTCCCCTTTCCAAATAAAAAGGCAAGGAACATCCGAAGCCGTTAATTGAACCTGTCGCGATTTCATTCCCTCTCCCTCTCTCATCCGCGAGCCGCCTGGAAATCCGTCCGTCGCGTCGGAGGTATATAGTATATAGATGAGGAAAAGTAGGAAGCTCCAGGAAATCTCCCGACCCTAGAGGACTACTCGCGGGAAAAGGAAGAGTAGGCGGCGCGAGCGATCGCTTAGAGAGCGAGAGAGAGAGCAAAGGACCATTCAATTAGGATCGACCGGAGTAATCCCTGTGCTCCGACTGGTCCCGCTGGCCATCCTTTCGAGCTGCTTTTGCACGTGTGTGTCTGTGAGATCGAACAGTGTGTGTGTGTGTATGTCGCAGCCACAGCCTTAATCGATGGACCTCTCGAAACTCTCTCACCCTCGATTAAAGGCACTTTGTGCCGGCGGCGCTTTATTCTTAGAGATTCGATGCTGCTATATATACACTCGGAGCTGATGGATGGGGGAGAGGGAAAAATTCGATGCTTTTTAGAGGAGTTTCTTTTTTTCTTTTCTGCGGAAGGTGTCGGACTCTCGTGGATAGAGTAATTGCAATGAGGGATGAGGATTGTTCTGGGTCGTTGGATTTTTATTGGTTACTAAATGTGTAGGTTTTATTGCTTGGCGTAATAGCTATGAAAAAAGTGACGAATGGCACATAAATTTAATATAACGTGTAATGGATTCGAATAGTCTGACTCGACATTTTTTCTCTTCCAATTATAGAGACTCCGATCAGTTGGGGCGTTACTGACGACTGTCTATCTCTCTTACTCCTCGGTTTCACATGTCAGACGACATGTTGAACCGCATTTCAAACGCATAATTAACTTAGGATTTTTAGTCATTTTTTTTGAAACTACCAAACTCCCCTTAAACATTCTCAATACATTCGAGACTGAAAAACTTCAAAAGTGCATTAATACCTCCCATCAAACCCTTCAGTTTCTCGCCTCACCGCACAGCACTCAATATACGCAATCCGAATCATCCCAATCACATTATCCAATACACACTCCACTTGCCAACGGCAAACACAACACACAATAGCCCTCAAATCAAAAATTCGTTCGTTCTCGATCCCCAACCGATTTCTGTTTGTTCAAAACCACGTCTCTCTCTCTCTCTTTCAGTCTCTAAAAAAGGCCGACCGCTAAGACGCCCGCCGGGATCGAGCTATAGGCTGTAAACACGGGCATCGAATTAATGCGACTCGTGCGCCGATTAAACAAAGGGTGAAAATCGAGGGGCTGCTTTGCCGAGCCGTCTGCAGCAGCAGCAGCTCTTTTATACGACCTGTATAGCAGGTGTAAACATTTGCCATTTATTAGCTCGTTAATCAATCAGCGGGATATAACGCAGCAGGGGCTGAATTTTTCAGACGAGAGAAAGTCGCTGTGCCAAATGGCTGATGGCTAATTAATAAACTCGCTGAGAGTCGGGAGGATCCGAATTTTTTTGGCGATATATTCATCGGATTATAAAACACGAAGCAACGGTTCAATCATCATCATTTTTGCCCTTCTCTTTCTCTCTTGTGCACGCAGTATTTGCCTTTCCTGAAACAACAACAGTACATTCGGATTATTTGTTAGCTTTCAATTAGACTTATTGAAAATTAATATTTACAATTTATTGTAGCCCGTTTAATTAATCAGCAATGTTTTCATGTAATCACTCAATTCTTCGGCGAGTATATTCGCACTGCGTCATGTAAATTCCGCTTCAGTCGTCAACCCGGCCGAGAAATATATATTAAATCAAGCTATATTATTATCTATAAATTAAATTAACATACTCTATTTTCTAGCGTTTTTATACACACACACGCGGCCATTTCCGATAAATGATGCACAATCGAATCACCTCTCGCCGACATATCTCGACGAAGATATCTGTGCTATAAAAATTTTTATTCCTCCTTCTTTTATGCACGCGCGCGCGCGCAGTCGACTACTCATTTCGCATAAAGGCCGTATTTTTCATGGCGAAAAATCAGCGAGCTCGAGCAAAGTGCCCCGTTAAATTTCTCCATTTCCCGGCCGAGCGACACCTGCGACACGAAGCAGCCTACGACAGGACTTTTTATTTTATGGAGCTGGTATACATATACCGGCGCGGCGAGTCACGGCCGATTTGACCTGTGTGTATATAAGAGCGTCGCTCTCGCCTCTGGGTTATATGGGCTGGTCGCGATATGGACAGTTCCATCAGAGAGAAGAAGGAAAAGTGGAACGTGAAAGTGGGGTGTATACAAGAGTTGATGGAGCGGAGAGTTCGGTGTAATGTGGAGATGGTGCTGTGGATGATGGATGTTTGGATTATTCAGTGTTTTATACGTAGAAAGACTCAAGATTATTTTTACATATAATTTTCAAAACTTGTATCTCCCTAAAAATTCAAACGTGCAAAAAAAAAGAACAACCTCCCTCCGTTCCATCATCATCAGCCAAACACCATCAGCTCGACACCTCTCCTCTCGCATTTCCCGGACCAAACGCATCCCCCACCGAAAAAACCTCCCGGAAATAATGAGCGGCACGGCATCACGAAAAAAAGAGCGAGTGAAAGATAACGCTGCAACGCGTATAAGCCCAGCAACACAGAGACTCTCTCTCTCTCTTGCGCGCGCGCGAGCGTTGAATGCGGTTTAATATTAATGGGAACTGATGATAAGCAGCGCAAACAAGCGTCGAGTCTCCCGGGAGAGATCTGCCTTCTGTTCCCCGCGTGCACTCGGGCGATACTAACAGCGTATATACCTCCCCTACTCTATACTCTCTATAGGTATATACATATACGCGCACCTATTCAACTGCTACCCCACCCTTTTTGCTCTGACTACCCACACCCCTGCGAGCCACAAGGGCTTTGACTACTGCATGTGGCGAAGAGAGAAACGTTGGATTAATGTTTAATTTTACAACGCATATACGCGGCCGAATTGCCCTCGTAAACGATGCCGATTGTCGAGATGCCGCCGACGGGGAGATGCTCGATTTTGGTATATATGATAGATCGTTTTATCCTGGCGAGATAAGGCTGCGTTGTGTAGGTTACGTTGTTTAGAAATTTGAATTTCGCGCCATTTTCTCAGTTTCTTCCAGATCCGTCAATCAACACTCGCAATTGAATGAGAATAACGAGCATAATGAAAAAGAAATAACACCACGTATGTATCTTCCCATCAACTGTATTATATACTATACTGTACGCGTTCGACCCCCGGATCGTTTTTATCATTCGCGCATTAGAGCCGGCGATTGTGCGACAGAGCGTAACTGGGGTATGACGATTTGCGAGTAGAGATTTGCCGGGGGACGGTTGGCCAATCTTTTGGGACAAGTATAATATAGTGCAGAGGGTTTGTTTTGGTGATTGAGTTTCATTCGACTCGTTGAGTTTTTTTTTTGCAATTACACGGATATGAAATAAAAATTTGAAAAAAGAAAAAATTCGAGCGTCGAAATAAATCGTCCGGCGCAATATTCCCTA
>UCQR01000760.1:0-17488 GCA_900474235.1 Cecidostiba semifascia
AGTAAAGTCTAAAGCTCCCGCTACGTCTGAGGGTCGCACAGCTGAAGCTGGCAGCTAAAAGCAATTAATAATTATTTAGTTTGCAGGGTATTTGATAATTGGTATGCATTAAAAATTCTATAATTTAACCTTTGACAATATAAATAGATCTTTGCGTTTACCACCATTAGAAAACCACTTCTTCAAAGATTTACCAATTTCTGGTTCATTTTCGTAAAGTAAAGCTGCATCGATATATCTATAACCATAATCAAGAGCAGATGTAATAGCAATATCCACTTGTTTACCAGACAGCTAAAACAAATAATTAGTTTAATTCTTGTTTTAAAATTAATATAGATGCACATTTTTACCAAATATGTTCCTAATCCAATTGCTGGCATTTCATTGCCATTTAACAACTTATAAGTAGGTATTTTCGATCCATGGCATACCCCAACTATCAATAAAAGACAAACTGTACCGAAGAATAGACTCATTTTAAAAAAGAATGAGAATCGCGTAAACGTATCAACTCGCCGAGTGCCAAAGACAGAGTGCAGGACGCGTTGCGTTCACTGTGCAGCGCGTTCTTATATTTCTTATATCTTGCTGCAATGATATGGCATGCTTTTCGATATGGCATGCTTTTCACAATATTAACAATAAATACTAGCAGTTTTAGAGACAAACTTGCATCCATTACACTTATCGATGCATGCAGCGTGCGTGTGCATTTAAATCATCACATATTGAAAAATGCATACAGCGTGTGTATGCATTTCTTTCATGCATTTGCATGAAAAATGCACACGCACGCAGTTTTCATGCATTTTACTTTTCGTCATAGAGTTCAGATATGAAGTAAACAAGATAAGGTAGGACTGCCTAATAAATCACCATATTTTCAATGTTTCAAACATCCCACTAAAAGTATACCCGGTGTTGATTAATTAGAGAATCCCAATTAAATGGTAGTTCTGTAAAATGACCTGAATCTTTGTCAAGCACTTCAAAGCTCAATCCATTCCAAGGGATATACGCCGAGAGAACTCGCGCAATCGACGAAAGAGATTCCCCGCGAACAAAGTCAGCTGCCGCTTCCAGTGCACCTTCTGTATATAGGTATCGTATACACATACATACACATGGACAAAGCTCGCACGACTCGATCGCGTGATCAAAAGTAGAGCACTTTAGCCGCCCCTGATGCTTCTCTCTCGTGACATAATCGCGCCTGGGTGTGCGCACGTCCACCCACATACATGCGAGCTATAGGATATATCCGTGTATAGACTGTAAGAACGGTCCTCGTGTGTCCTGCAGTAGCATCACAGTTATAATACTCGTCGAGGCGGGGTATAGCACGAGAGGGCACGCGCGGCTCTTCGTGACGGATGTCGGCCTGGAGCCCATTACGCCGAATAGAGAGCCATTGGTCACTCGGCGGCGGCGCGAGCGTACCTCAAATTGACGAATGGTAATGAGTTCGGCTTGTTGAACGACTACTACCACGCGCTCAGAGACTATGCTACTCTCGAAGAGAGATAGAGAGAGAGAGAGTAGAGCTTCCAGCTAGAATTAAACCTGCGCGCCCGATGCTATATCCAACACCAGCGCGAAGCTCTTTGCGCGAGACTGGCACGAGTGGGTGGGGTCGCTGCAGACGTGCAGCACGATAGATTAATATATTCGTCCTCGGCCTCGCGACGCAATTCTGTATTAGTAGGTGCTAGAATTCGTGTACCAAGTAAAGTGGGTCTTATAAAATATTTATCGATTTTTACCAGCCTCACCGTCAGAATTCCGATCAGATCCGGAGAGCTCTCGAAGATAAAGTTCTCCAACTCACCGGAAAGTTCAGCAAAGCGCGAAAGGAATATAGCTCCCTCCGTATAGCAGACCGACGCGTCTCGTACATTTCTTCAAAACGCGAAAATAACTTTACGGCCGCCGCCGCCGCATCAGCGCTGTAACTCGGCTGTACGAAAGTACAAGTTCCACCCCCTAATGTAACGCGGCGCGTCTTATCCCTCCGCCTCGGCTTTTAACTCTATGGCGCGCTCGCGGCCTCTCGTGCAGCATACACGTACGTCCGACGGGAGAATTTCAATGTCCAAGTGCGTCGAAGTAGGTATCTCTCTTTCTCTCTCTCTCTCTCTCTCTCTCTCTCTCTCACCGGCAAGAATATCCCCTTGCGGACCGTAGCGCGAGCGCGCGCAATACCTAACGGAGTTTATTCGACATTGTTGAATGGCGTCAGTTGTAAAAATGATAACGGATGACCCGGGAGAGGCCGCCGGGGCCCACTGGGTAATGAAGTACGGTCAGTGTGGCCAGCCCCTTCAGGACGCCTTCGCTCTAGTAGCTTGTACTCCTGCTTATACGTGTATATATATATAGTATATACTCGACTCCTTTGCTGCTGCTGCTGTTGCTCGGACAGAAAGAGGCGGCTGTGCGGCGGGCTGCAGTTGTCTGGACGCGCGAGTGTGAGTCGATCCCCCCTGGTATAGAAGACGAAGAATTTACACCCTCGTGTCTTGCGCGAGATGCACTTACTGCTGTGTTGCTTTGGAGCTTTTGTACGACGGTAGGTATATATTTATAGTGGGAGTATATACTCTGCGCTCTGGCGCAGTGCACAAATCGTGAGACATATAGCCGCGGGTACATGCGTTCTCGGGAAGCTGCTGCAACCCGATTGCATGCCTAATGATTGCGTCTCATGTCAGAGCTTTGAGCTAGTAAGATGAATTTATCTGTTTTCGATAGCAAATCAAAATATGTGGGTCAAAGATTTTTTTTTCGTTTTTTTTTCCTCGTACAATTGATAAGCAAAGTCTAGTATTTTGCATATTTATAAGGTATAACGTTTCATCGATACCTCTGTCATGTGTCATTTTTACACGAGAATGATCAATTTGAAGACACGGAATACGATGGTTACCCGATTAAAAAGCAATGATCATACCTCGTTTTGCTTCGGAGCTATATAAATAGAAAATGCTAACTGCAGGTATTAGATAACAATGTTTACTCGTATACGCAAAATATTCCATTCTATTCTATGAACCATATTCTGTGAAACAGATGTGCAATTGTAGATAAAACCCAACGTCTGAAAAGTTTGATTGATGTGGCGTGCGAAAGCAGATGAATATATACGTAACATCGAATAATGAATAACCATCACCTTATGTACATGTGAATATATTTCCAAACTCCGACAATAATAATGTCACAAGAGAACACACTTCGCAGTCCCCCCGATCTTCCCGACAATCCAGACTCGAAGCCCATAAAATTTCGCGTTATTGCCGGGAAACAGAGCGTACCACGTAATTAGCACTTCACGATGCATTAACGCGACTACGCGACCCTTAACTTATTGCGCCTCTCGCTTTCTCTCATTCTGTCTTAGTCCCGTATATATAGTGTACAGCACAGTAGTATATCTCGCATTCGAGCAAAAGAGAGAAGGGGGCCCTCGCAATAAACTTGAAATGACCCGTCGTCGTGGATAGTGACTGACTCTGACCCTCTGCTTTTTTCCTGCTTGATGTGTATCGCGTATACGGTGGACCGAGTAGTTTACAGAGTCCTTCAGTTCAGTTTATCTTTTGTATAGACTCTGCTTTGAAAATAAAGAGAAGTTTTCAAAGTGTTATACATACACTCTTTTTTCTTAATATTCAGCTGTTTTTTCATACTAATTGTACTTAAGTCAAACTCATCCCCCGTATATATACAGAATTGCGATGCCACTATACTATACATATACAGCTGCTGTAGCGGCAGCATCGCGTCCGGGTGATTTCTTTTACCGGTGGGCGCGGCGCTCGATGAAATAGAGGAGGAGAGCCGAGAGGTCGTTTCTTCGTCGAGGGCAGGCTGGGAACCGGCTATTGTCGCTCGGCTTAACTGCCGCGCTCGGCAGCGGATCGACATCCAACGGCACGCACTTATTTCTCTGCTCCTTGCGCTCCCGCTTCTTCTTCTTCTTCTTCTTCTTCTTCTTCTTCCTCTTCTACCGTTGCCGATGCCTTGTATTTTTCCCTTTTCGCAGACGCGCGCTGCAGCTTTATTATTTTTCTTTCACCGATCCCTGGGAGTATCTTATCTTATATACGCGTGAGATTAGTGACTTACTGTACCTGGCACATAATACATCTATACTAGCTATATACCAGGAGATTTTCTCGGAACAGCCATAATTGAAAATAATTCAAAATCTCACGGAGCATATCGGCATACACAACTCGCTGAATAATAGCTATCTATATAATCCTCGCAAGCTGCAGAGAGCTGCCGCAGTGTCCAAAATTAATCTTTCAAAAGCCATTCCGAAAGCACATAACTCGCGGCGCAAAATCACGAGGACAAAGATACCGATCGCCGAGTATAGGAAGTATCTGCAGTGTATATATATACACGCTGCGTTCTGTATATACTCGGCCATCGATCGAACTTAGCCGCTCGTAGATCACGCGTGTACGACTCGCGAGCTTGCTGCCTTGGCTGCCAATAAAACGATAATATACCTGTGGCCTGTTGCTCGCTCGCGCGCGCGCGCGCGCGACTTCGTGACGCTACGCCAAAGATAATATCCCGGCGTTTAACGACGCGCCGCGCGCTCCGAAACAATCTCGCGAAAATATATGTGCGCTGGCTTTTCCGCGCCCGGTGTATACATGTATACACAGAGGCTGCATCAACCGATACATATAAATTCGTCCCGGGATGTATATGCTGCTGGCAGCCTACCATCTTCCACTCTTTCGAATCATTATACACGCTTTTATTATATCCAAGGATGGATTTAGGAAGGGGGAAGAAAAAGAGAGAGAGAGAGATCGATTCGCCGGAGGGATATACGACGCCGAGCGAAATTGCGCGACAATTGCCGTAATAAAATGCACCGACGGTGTGCGCCGAGCTTTTCGATTTCGCGAGGGACTCTCGCGCACGGCTATATAGCGGCTTTCTACTTAGCGAAATTGGTGTTTCATATTTTGCAGCGCTGGCTGCTTGGAATTGAAATCGTTAGGCGGGAAGTTTATCGTCGATCATCGCGAGAGAGCTCTGCAGCGCGCGGTATAATCGAATAAAAGCTTCGCGTATAGAATATCATTCGCCAGTGATCGTAACGCGGTGTAATCCTCTACGGCAGTATGGGAATCGAGTATACGGCAGAGTTTTCTCAAGACACGGAAGGAAGATTTTTTTTCGACTTTTTAGAACGCAAAAGCTATATCCAATACTCCTAAGTCGGACACGCCCTTGGAAAATGAGATCCAATTTAATAATTAATTAAGTGTCCGGTATAAATCAAACTTGCGTCATATATATTTCGGACGATGCGTGGAGCGATTACGTCGTCCATTGTTCCTGCTTATAGTTGCGTGTTTGTGTCGTTAGGCCATCAGCTAACTGCAGAGACGCACATATACGTGTCGTGAGTGCAGAGAGCCACTGTGTATATACGCTGTTCGTCATAGTCCCCACTTGATACGGTGGTGGTGATGTGCGTGATGTGTGTGTATATATATATATATGTGTATAGGCCAGGGGGATGAAAGACACGCGCTCGTATAAATCTCGCTTGGTATTATCTCGGCCATCTCGCAAATAGTAAATGCTTGTACGCAACACGCCCTCGAGCGATCAACGCCGCGTACATACTCGATGGGTTTTTCATTTCGACTGTGCACGTTAGGGAAGATTCAAGTATTATATACAAACATTTAAAGAATCGTGGTAAAGAATTATACAATTACTCGGATAAAAATAAGAATCATATACATATATACGCGTATAAATTTACCTCTATATACCCATACAAATAAGGCATATATTGAGATATCACTTGTTTTAATGTATTCCGCATGACGTAACACACATTTCTTTTTCCGCAACTGCCGTCCTGAAGGGCTCGGAAATTACCGTAGCGATATGTGAGCGTGTGTAAAAAGAAAACGCGAGCGGAGAGAAAGTAATCGCTCGCTGCTTGCGCGGGCGCAATTAATGCTCGCGCTCGCGATTGTTAGGCGGACGCAAACCGCGGAATGATTTACTACCGGCCTCGCGCCGACACGTAAAGCGCCGTATAGTCGCTGAGGAGGAAAAAAAAAAGGAGCTGCAGTGCACACGGAAGACGAGTTCTGTCTCACCTGCTGCTGCTGCTGCTGCTGCTGTTGCACGTCAAGTCGGTTATAGTCGAGAGATAGTACAATGCCGAGGCTGCATATATCGTTAATGGGCTCATTGTTGAAAGAAAGTCGCGACCTCGCGGTGACGCTCTCTTTCGCACAAAGGCGTGCGTATAGAGGTGCGGAAGATTATCTGGTTTATGAACATTTTTTTTTTATTGAATCGTCCTGGAAGGCGCAATTAATTTATGTGCGCTCGATAGATGTAATCTTCTATATGAGAGGGCATCAAGTATATGTGTCCATATTGTGTAGACCCAGTTCGCACATTTTGGTGCGAAGTCGAAGCCTCTATTATGTGCCTATATTATAATGGCGTGATGATTATAACAGGATCTTGAGACGCGCGTTCGACATTTTTCTTCCGGTGCGCTATTTAAATAACTTTAATTATATAAGTTTAGCGGCGATATATCGATTTAATCAGTCCATCTCCTTTAGTCTCCAGAACATATTCCACAACATAGAAGTACAAAAAAAAAACTGTATTCTTATAGTTTGTCCTTTTCATATCGCAATCTAATAATACACTTTTACGCACGATTAAACTCGCCACGAGATCCAGCACATTCCTCTCGGAAATCAAAGAAACTCTGCTTAAAGTCGGGACTCCCGTCACGTCTCGCGTGTGTATATACACGGCCAGCAAAAGGGGGTATCCCTCGAAGGCTCTTAGCCCGGCGCTCCTTCGCCTTCCAAACGCTTTAAACAATTTTAAGGTTCATTTCCTCCCCTTAAAGCGAATATCCTGAGTGCCGTCGGCCAGTGTATACCAATATACGCTAGGGTGAAAGAGACGAGGAGATAGCCAAAGGAGAAGACGGCGACAGGAGGTGGCCAGTCGTCTGAGACGAGAGGACCCTTACACGCGCGCTGAAAACTCGTGTATAGTATATAGGTAACCTTCGTATTTACCAATTACGTATAAGTAATCTGCGGCTGTTCGAGTTTTCTTTCATACCCCGTAGTGGTGCAGTTCGACTGATGATACTGTTTTTTTCGGATTACGACTTGTTAGCTGTGAATTTAAAAAAAAAAACATTAAATACTCTTATTTTGGTCTGATCAAAATCTCACCTTTATCTACTGAACGAATGACAAACTTTTTTCTCATCGCAATTCAAAGCAGAAAATTCACTCACGCAAAATCAGCAGTCCAATATAAAGCGCGACTGCATTACACTGCCAGCCATCAGCCAACCCTCATTACTCGCTTAACCCTTCCCTCTATAATGCACGTCGTATAAGCCATCAGCCACCGCGAGTAAAATCGAAAAATAAAAAGAAACGAAAGCCGCCAATCAACGCCATAAAGTGACGCCGAACAGAAGCTATCACTATAAGCGCGGCGCGTATAGTTATAATAGTGAATTCCGACACGCGTGCGGTGGTTTTCTTCTTTCTCTGCAGACTCTCGATTCGCAGCGCGAGAGAGGGCTACTCGGACGGAATGGAATAACGCGCTCTTCCCTACGTGCGAATAATGCGGATGGGAAGCGAGCGGTTGCTCTTATATATATATACACACACGGACACACGCGCACACAGACACTTCTCTCCCCTTACGACGAGGGAGAACCTTTTTTTCGCCTGCTTTGATACTGTATATAGTATATCGACGAGTGTATACAGTACTGACAGCAAAAAAAAGGTCGTCGAGAATATAGACGAAGATTCTCCGGCAACTATATTGTGTATACACTATACTGCTACACCACACTGTCTGTTATTGCGTAGAGAGACCGCTTGGAAGATAATTAGCTCGTCTGCGCATATAGCATACATATACCCGCGACTATATGTTGTTACCCCTCGCGCGCACGTGCTATCTCTCGCTCTCTGGGTTACGGAATTCGCGAAACTCGGTGAGCTCGGCAGTCTGCGCGTCGCTGAAATTCTATTTCTTGCGGTCTGGCTGTTGGACTAGCGAGCCGTGTTATAATGTTTATGCGCTGCGAGATGTGTGCAGTCTGTGGGAGTTGTATGCGTGGATGAGCGGCTTCAAAATCATAATTGGCCAGAGAGACAGCTCTTGAATAATCGTAGTCCTGAATGTGGGAGAGGTTGACTCGAGCTGCAGCCTACTGTATACTCTGAACGTGTGAAAAACGTTTCGTAATGGGACTTGTCTGATGTTATACTGCCAAGACGAGCGTTTAATTATTCTTTCTCGGAGAAAAAAAATATAGATTTCGTGATTCATTTTAGTTTTAGTTTCGAATGACAATTAATTCGCGTATATTTACAAAATAAAAGAGAGAACATCGATGCACAGGTTCACGTCATCTCCGCTGCATATACAATGTATCAGAATCCGCCCTTGGCTCTCGAAGCAACTATCGACGCGCAATTGAAGGAGACGCTCATATATACCCACGCGATATTTCCCCCGCGTATCCTCTCATTCTCTCCTCTTGCGATTGCACGATATTTCGCACAGTTCTGCGGCAGCGTCGAGTTCATATACACGCCGCCGCTACCGCCGCGAAAGAGACATAATGGCACTGGCTCGGCTGCAATCTGCATACATTATGCGCATCGTGTCCCGCGCTCGTCGCCGTTTCTCACGGAAGCCAAGAGTCCCAAGGTCCCGTGCAACGCCGCCGCGCGCGAGCGCATTAATTTGTTTTTCGCGAATGCACCGTCGTTGCAACGTCTCTCATGATATACCGCGTGGCTCGTCGTATAGCTATATATACCTATGCGAGTGCGAGGTTTCGTAGTCACGCTGACATAGTATCGGTTTTGGCTTCTGGTAATTCGCGGATTGAAGGATTTTACGATCGAGTATATTATAAGCTTGAGAAGATTTGTAACGAGCAATCAGCCTGTCCAAATAAGTGTCCCTCTTATTTTTGACAACAAGTGACTGGAACGCACACAAACGATTTCATTAATTAATAGCTCGTCAGATAGGCTGACGCGTGGACGTAGTCTCCTCGGAGTCGGTAGTTCTCAGACATTTCGAGTGACAAGGCGACCGGCTAACTTCTCGATCCTGAGGTATAGCGTGACCGCGTCTCGCTAATTCATTATTCAGATCACCGACGGAGGTGCGCGTGACGGCAGCTCCGTCGCATCGCCAGCTCTTTTATGTATAAGGATTTTACTTTGTATTGAACGCTGCAACTGTGTTGTGACGTTTTTTGTAAATACCCTCGGTCCAAAACTCATGGGCATTTTTTTTTAATTTATTCGGGAAACTCATTACGAGGGAGCGTAATTAAGTTTAATAAGAACGGTAAAAATAATTATACAATACAAAATTAACAGATCCCCCTGTGTTATTTTTAATCTTAATGCGTTTCTAGAATCGAAGATGGAATAATTAACGAATTTTCAACGGATATTTCGAATAATCGCATCACCTTTACCCATCAGAATTTTCAACATTAATGCGTTCCTAGAATCGAAGATTGAATAATATTAACGTTCCAATTAACGAATTTTCAACGGATATTTCGAACAATCGCATCGCCGTTACCCAGAAGAGCAACAATATATTATTCATAAAACAAGCGTAAGCTCGTTATTATGTCCAGAATAATGGCAAACTGCACTGAAATCATTGATAAGAAACATTTCAACTCTAAAATAATAAAAGCAATAATATAATGCGATTCTACAGCATGAAAAATTCGGTGCTATCGCCATATGCCCCGGAGCCATCTTCCAAAGCACTTTTTCCGATCTACCGACGGGCAATAAATAGTCCTCTCCTTAGTTAGCATAAAATCGATATATTACCCGTGTACGGCACTGCAGCCCTTTGGCTGAGAAATCAGACCGAATGGCCAAACGGCGCGTACAACCCCAATATCCTTCTCCTCAGCCTCGGAGATATGCCCGCGGCGGCAGTGGCGTCAGCCCTTGACAAACCACCAACCATAAACACGACTATACATACGTACCTACACGCACTTGTGTATACTATAATACGTATATAAAAGCGAGGGGGGCGAGAGAAATGCGTCGTCGTCGTCTTAGTCGTCGTCGTCGTCGAGGCATATAACCGTAGATTCGGCTGCGCTGCATATTTGATGTCGCGCAGTTCCATGATCGCTCTCGAGCTCTCGAATTTTCCCCGGTGTATCGTGGCCAAGGGTCATAAGAGCCCTCAGTGATTGAAGGTTAGGGTATACACGCTGTACTGCTGCTGTGCGCGCCCAAAGTCGCGCTTGTATTAACTTTTCAGCTTTATGGATGTTCACTGGGATGCAGTGTGTCGTGTCTGAGGCTTGAAAAAAAATAACGCATTCCGGGTAATTGGATTCGGTTGATAAACGCGAGGAGTAAGTATATATAGGAATCGTTTTATGATAACGAGATGAGCTTAATATGATTAATGCACATTCGAGTAGTGTCTTATTTTGAGTTTATGTTTGTATTATAGATGGTCTATTATATACCAAGTTCCATACATATATAGCTTTATTGTCAGAACTCGATCAACGCGCGAACATACTTACACGATTAACGAATAAAAATAATCGCGCGCAATCTCTCGTCGATGGGATCAAAAAATCCCGCTAAAATCATGCTCGTATACATAAATAAAACGCGTCGAAATTACAGTGATCCCTATCAATTTCCATCGCGCATTCCAATCATTTTTATAGCTCACTCACACGGGCCAAAAATATTACACGCCGTCCTTTTCAATGTTGCGGAATGAAAGTATATAAATTAACTACAGCCGATAATCTCTCTCTTTCTCCCCCGCGACTTTTTCCCTTCCAACATACAAGTATAGTATACTCATCTCTTCACACCTTACAACAATCGAACGCGGGACGCCGCGTGTATATTATACAGATGAGTATCACCGCATCCCTGGCTGATTTTTCCCCTGTCAGCAATTGAATTTCCAAAAATAACATCCATCGATCGGCACGTTCCGTACATATACACCTATACAAGAGGCGCGCGCGTAATTGTCGACGATAAAGATGGGGATAAAGACGCGCTCTTAGCTCTCGTCCGCCTGATGCGCCAAGCGATGAACCTTTTACGGGCCAAGATGGCGAGTTCGATATTATATGCATCAAGTATCGCGCCGCCGCTGCCGCGAAGAAGAAGAAGAAGAAGAAGAAGAAGAAAGAGCCAAGGAGAAGTCACGACCTCATTTACCGGACGCGCGCACTACCTCGGCGGCTCTAAGTCGATTCGTATATACGTACAAGACAATTTTGCGGCGAGATATCCTCGGTTTGCCGGTAATCCGAGCTGCTTTTTTTTAGCGGCGGTGAGCTTACCGACGAGAAATTGCGATTGATGACCCTGATATGTACCGATGCGGCGTCGGCGGCGCCGGTGAAGAGGGAAAATGATTATTACGGGAGAGCAGCGACGTCGGCTACTACTATAGCGATCGTTTTGGAAGCTTGTGATTGTATAAGGTATGAGGATTTTTAACGAAAGGTTTACGGAATATTCTTATCGCCCGAGCGACTGCGGGATTCGATCCAGTAAAAAGCCATGAAAAAGTAAATTTTCTTGCGAATTTGTTCGAAAGTCGTCGGAACAAGTTTGCAGTTTAACCTACTTGTTTAGGAAAAGCTTTTAGGCTTACGCGCGCTTTAAAACTTTCCGATCCCTCTCTTTCTTTCCCTCTCTCGTTAGGCGAACACTAATCCGACTATATAACAAAAGTACCAAAACAATAGTGTGTAATTTACATCTGTGAAATTCCAATTTTACTTATCCGCACGGGGGTTAGATTTTCCAGTAAAGCACACCATCGCCGCCTTTTCCACGAGTTTCTCACCAAACAATAGCAGACATAGAGAAAGAGTACACACGTGACATTCGTACAACACTGCAGTGCTCCCGCTCGTTTCACGCATTTCTATATATGTATACGAGGGTCCGAACAAAAGAGATGTACACACACAGAGAGTCACGTCAGAAATTGTTTTCTCTTTCTCGTATATACTATATATACGAGACCACTTTAACAGGAAGAAATCCATTGCTCCTTTTCTTCTTCCTCTCGAAGAACAGTCTTTGGCTCTCGGGTGTGGACTCAAATGACACGGAATAAAAGTAATGCTCGCGGCAGCATCAGACGATACACCCCAGAACTACTGCAGCTCCGTCGGCGTCTTTCGGCCACTTCCTTCGCGACCGCCGCAGTATACTGTATACATATATACACGAACCCTCGTCGATTGCCCGGACCACCCCTCGAGTCGTGCGTGCTCGAGCTGAGAGATCGAAGCTAAGTTAGGGTTAATGATTCCCCGCGTCTGTTTTTCTAGCTCGCCAGTCTTAGTGTTCCAATTGCTTTTTAATTATTTTCTTTTTGCCGCGGAGCTATATTGGATTTCGCGCACGCGGTGAGGGACGACCGTAAATCAGACGTTAAACGATCATAAATGCTTCAAAAAATATTTCATATACAAATGCTTGCGCGATTCGTCGTTCAACATAAGATCACGATTAATAAGCTACAATATATAAAGGAATTTATAAATTTTCGAAGAAAAAGAGAGAGAGAGAGAGGCACAAAGTTGACACGTCGAGTAAAATATTCTCTTTATGTCGTGCAGACGCACAGCTGTGCCTACTCACTTCTGACGCTCAGCAGCTAAATGAACGCAGCGCCTCGGGAATTCCGCGCATTTGGCGTAGTGCTACTGGGGGTGCGCGCTTGAGCGAGGAATCGATACTTTGAGCTAAGAAGTCCTGCGAACCCCCCTGGCACCCTCTCTCCCTTACTACTACGCTACATCGTCCCCTGCATCCCGTATATATAGCATCGTTGTTGTTATTGTCTTATCTCTCGTAATCAGTTCAATAATCAATACGAGTTTCTCTTGAAACAAGTTGAAAAAATCTTTGAAAGAATATAATATGTTTGCGTGATTCATAGGTAAAAACGTATTGATCACGGTCAGCTCGTTATATCAGGATTCCTATATAATACCGCCAAAGTCATTGTCCGATCTATCCCGGCAATTATATCAGGGAACTGATCATAAGCCGGCCGCAGTGTCTCATCACGGCATCAGTCGGATTATCCTAAAATGCGCGTATTACAACCCGCATGTGCTAGCATCGTACTGACGGTTCGTTCCCGTATATATACACACTGCACATACGCCAACACACTCACTTAAGTATCTGTATATACGTACATAGATGTAATTCTCGTACGGACAGATTCTCGCTCGGAGCGAATCAATCGCGATCGACGCGAGATATTGGCCAACGCGCGCGTGTTGTTGCTATATACGTGTGAATCTCGCTGGGATTATTTCTGTGTGCGCTTATACATATAACGCGTTATATAAATATACCTATGCAGTGTGTACGCACGTATATATATGGTACGTAGCCTTATGCGGTCTCACTTTGACCGAGCTTTAAATTTATAGCTATGGCGACTTTTGTCTATGGTATATATCTCTCCCCGGCGAGTTTATATGTTATTATATTCACGGTGCGGTATATACGTGCGGGCGAATCGAGTTTCTCGCGCGCGGCTCTCTTTAAATAACAGTGATTAGCGCGCGATAATGTCAATAATCCTTAGAGCTGAGTGTTTTACAGATTGTTTCGGCATCGATGATGGCTGATTATGCGATATTGCGCCGAGAGGCTTATAAAGGATTGCCAGTTGTCGAATTATACAAAATGTAATATAATGCTCGAGACGATTTATTGCCGTCATAAGCACTGTAATTCGATTTCGTTTTTTTTTTGTTTCTGTTCTCTGGACGTGAGCTTGAACGCTTGCGTTTGTTTTAGTTTGAATGATAAGTCGTTTAAAGCAAACTAGAGGCTGGTTGATTATCGTCTGTCTGATGGAGTAATATATACACGGAGAGAGAAAAAAGACACGCTGACGTGGGAGCATGCGCGAATCAGCTGTAATTATATAATTATATTAGTATATCGCCAAGCCATAATACCCGTTAAACAAGACAGTTTTGGACTGGCTTATTTTCCCCACCGCTTCAATTTTCCAGCTCTCTAGTCTCGGGCTGGCGAATATAGGTGGCGCGCAGACACTTTCTTGTTTCCCACATCTTAATCTGCGTGCAGAATGTATATATGGAGGTATGCCTGCATGCACCGATGCTAAAACTATCTGCTTGGGCCGCTCATGCTGTAACTGCCTTTTATTTCCTTTTGCATGCTTTCTTCGTTGTAATAATATGTCATTTCAATCAAGATCGCTTACGACAAAAAGTTCGACAAAAATGTGCAATGAGATTTCAATGTCGGCGTGTTTTATTGTATATCATTGAAGGAGCCTCTCTTTGTCGTGTGTCCTTCCGAGAATTGAAAAAACTCCGGATGAAACGCCTCGGACGGATAGATATATAATGAAGACGAGACAAGTCCGTCACGTAGTTGACTTTATTCTCACCGAAAGATAGAATTCCGTGAATCGAAGCCAGATTGACTTTTTCGTCCCTCTTTCCCCGATCAAAGCGTGCCAAAAGAAGGATCTCGTAGCTGCTTCTGCTGCATATTCCCTATACAAGGTGTTTTACAACGTCGATTTAATTTTGATTGATTTTTTTAGCGCAGGCTCGATAATTCGATACCTATCCGTTCAGGAACTAATTACAGGTTCGTCTCAGTAGATAAGATCTGTGCCGGTAAGACAGTCGAGGAGTTGATTAGCTATACGTAATTGAAAACCAAACTCGGAAAATAATAACAGGAGCCATATAGTATCAATACGTTTTTTCTCTGATCCCGCAGTGATGATCGAAAATGGAGTATATACATAATATAGTATACATCTCTTTTTTTAGCCGCGTGCGGCTGAATTTTTTCCAAGACCTTAGCCAAGTCACGCGTTATTAATGCCGCCGCGCATGTTATGTCTTTTTTGTCCAACAAGCGGAGAATCACACGTTCCCGCTCTCGCCTACCTATATATACCTTTGACAGTCTATATACGACGGAGAGCCGTGCGCGGCTTTTTTGCGGGCTTAATCGAGGCTTGACATTGTAATCGAATCCTCCCGTAGCTTCTCGGAATCGAGAGCGTTTTGTCCGCTCGATCGCACGATCTCTCTCTCTCTCCTCGCGTTATAATCCTCTCTCGATCTTCTCGGTCCGCCCTTCTCTCTGTCTCCTCTAAAAAACGCGAAAATTTCGAGAAGACGCAGATATCGAGAGGCTGTCCGGCCTGCTCTGCCGATTTCAAGCGTATCGAATGTGAGATGCGAGCGCGGAGACAAAAAAAGAAAAGAACGAGCCAAAAGGGATACAAGGAAATGTTTGCTGAGCCTTTTCTCCTATAAACACGAGTCTGGCTTTATTGAATAGCGAATAGGTGTGCTATCTCGGAGTTTTATACGAGCAGTTTTCATTGCATCTCGTTTAGCTGCAAATTCTCATTCGTTCATGATATACCGGTAAACAAAATTGAGCCAAGAAGATTTTCGACATTAGGTTTAATACAAAATAATCCTCTTGCTTGTGTCGTATAAAAACAGTTTGTGCATCGCGATAAATATGTACAAATATGGTATTTCCAGACCACCTCGGGAGAAAAGAGGCGATGGACTCGTACGTGCGTGCGACGATTGAGCTGCTGGTCGCGCGCTCGCGGCACTTTCAAGAGGGATTTGTCACAGCGAGAAGTCTGAGAACGGGATCTACCAAGAATCGCCCTGTCGCATCCTTTCAATAAATCCGTCCGAACTAATCGCTCCGCCACGGATTAGGGACACAGAACTGCCGCCGCCGCGCCGTTGCTGCTACATGGTGGCTTCTTCTTGAATTATGGACTTTTTAAGCAATCAACACTTTCGGAAATTTACGACTCGCGCCGCCGCTGCGCGCCGGTATATTTACATTTTATCCCGGGATTTACGCTCGTACTTTTCCCTTCTGCGCAAGAGAGATTAACGACGTGTAATCGGTAATTGCGTAGCTTCTGCTGAATTCATTATGAACGATGCATAATATTTTTGAAATGTTACGCGATCTGCCGAGAGGTAATATATCGATACGCCTGTACTGTACCTATACATGTAGATGCAACGGAACCTTGAAAACTGACACAGTGACCTATTGAAAGGCGGCTCGTGCGTTGTTATGACGTCACGGCCTGTTCTCTTATACGCGAAGGGATGTAATTCCCTGAGAGTTAGGGTGTACAAACGCGACGAATGGATCGATAGTGCTTTACTGCTCTAGGGTAGAATCTCTGTGTGAGTATGTATGTATCTTTATGATATATACGTGCATGCATACTCTGGTCTATCTCGCTTTAAAAAGAAATTGATTTTGGAAGATCAATCAAACGGAGAGTATATATAGGCTGAGAAAAAAATGTCGAGTCCGACGGAATGCTATATAGAGAGACAAAAGCTAGCCGAGGAAAATGAAAGATACACGCGTGAATCAGACACCACAGTACGTTGATGGCAGCCGCTTTGTCACTGATGAAAAAGAGTCGACGGATGCGCGAGAGGCGACGCGCCGCTCGGAACGAGCGTCGATTAAAACTTTTCTAAGCCGACTTTGCCGGATCATTGGCCAGAGAGCCAAACAGCCGAACAAAACCGAGTTCCGATCCGACGACCAAGGCTAGACAAGAGCACTTTTTCTTATAGCCGCGCCAGATTTTTTGCCCCAACGCGATCGGATCAGAAGGGATGAATCGACGCAAAGTGCGATCATTTCATTCGCCATGATTAACCGTATTATTTGCTTTTCTACATTATTGAATATTATGGTTTATGGGGGTCTGGAGTGCTTTGGCAAACAAATTTGTATCGTGAAGAACTTTTTTGCCGCTAACAGATTTCACGGTGAGATATTGAAGAAGAAATTTATGTTCAATACAGAGCCAAATAGTGTATAGCCGTGCAAAACAAAACAGTTTTGAACTGGCCTTTACCCTACAGCTCGAACTTGTTTGGCTTTCTATAAGTTGATGGTTAGCAAACATAGGTGGCGCATAGTCACTTTCTTGTATCCCTCATCACTATAAGGCACGCTCAGTGCATATCTATCCCAAAACTGTCTTGTTAGTCCTACTTGTGGGTCGCTCATGTTATAACTGCCTGAGTTTCCTGTTGTCACGGTTTAATAGTCTTCTTATGAACTTCTGCGTTCATTTATCTAATTTGATAAAGCTTATAGGAGAATGATTCTAAAAATAAAATATCTGACCTATCATGACACAGTCAGCATAAAACGATCACCATAAGCTCGCTGCATAATATAACGTCCGGTATATACTCTCCACAATCACCTCAACGAATCAGGACACTCGTCTCGGATTAACAACAATCACGGTCTCGCACGGCGCGGTATAAGTA
>UCQR01000761.1:0-14594 GCA_900474235.1 Cecidostiba semifascia
GCATATACATAAGCGCTATGGATTAATAATCAATGGGTGATTGGCTATAGCGGACGCGTTGAGTGTCGCGTGTAATTGTGCCGACGATGAAAATGGAAAATGGAAAATGGTGTTTCATAAATGCAGATACCGCGGGGGCTAGTTAAAAATTAAACTTCCATATTGCAGCAAAAGAATTTTACATGCAATAAAAATTAAAGTAGAAAAAGAGAGAAAATATTTGAAAAATCAGCCGATTTCTCTTTTTCTACTTTTATTTTCATCGTTTGCAAAATTCTTTTGCCAATGTAGATGAAGGCTAATTTTGGCTGATCAACGATAAAACCATTTTTTTTTAAGCAAACCTCGCGGGATATATCGGCATTTTTAATAAAAATAATAAAAATTTTGACTCCGCTGTGTATCGTCTCTCGCCAAATCGACGCTCTGCGCGTACAGGCTTTTATACGTAAAAAGAATAAAGGCAGCCGAAAAATGACCGGGATATTCGCGCCGTTTATTGTGAGCCCGGCGGTTAATGAATATTTTAGGTACTTTTTTTCATTGAAAATCGTTATTGCGGAAATCGTTAAAAAATGCCTGGGTTTATTATGCGGCCAGATTATACCGGCATTGAATTGCTGGTGAACATCCGATAACGTTTTCACACTGGAGTATTTTTCACACACACACACACACACACAAACACACACACATACAGTTCAGCCTTTGAAGCGGAAATCAGAGTGTAACACGCGTGTGTTTGCATAATCGGCCGCTCAAATGATCGAATTTCCTAGCGATAATCAGAAGCATCTAGTTTCGGCTCGAACGAAATGGAAGAGGGCCGATTGTAGAAAAAAAAAAGTAGTCCGAGAACAGCGCAAAGAGAAAATGCAGGCATCCCATCTCGAAGGTGTTTTCGAAGATAGAGAGGGAGGACCTTTGACGGCGCTTCTTTCTAGCAATTGAATGAAACTTCGTTAGCGAACGTGTTTCGCTTTAAGGAGATTCGATTTCGTTTGATGCGCGCCACCGTGAGAGGGATGCGAAAAAGAAGTCGATATAGACGGCACTCTCTCTCTCTCCCTCCTTCGTACACATCTGCATTGCGAAAGCGACGTGAATTATACATGTATAGAAAGCTACACACCGAATATCTTATATAGGAAAAAGGTATACGATATTCGTTAAAAGCAATCCCGCGTATAATATAAGAAGCCGCCGCTTAAGAATTGTCTTCACGAACGAGAGAGCGAGATGCCGCGTCGTCATAATAAATTCAGCTCGTTATCTCCTTATCGAGTTATAGCGTGCGTCTTAGGCCTCTGTTGTCGCTTCAGCGACTACTGCGAATTTCATCATGTAAAATTATTCAGTTTGCACTGCTGATTATGCCCTTAATAAAGCTGAATAAAATATTTCAACGGGACGCGCCCGGTGACAAATGAACAAAGCCGGCGCACATAAAAACTAATAAAATATACGAGAGAGAGAGAGAGAGAGAGAGAGAGGCGCGCACACGAGAGAATAAAAAGCCAGAACCGTGCCCAATTCCCGCGTATTATTTCAGCGCAAATGGCGAGGCCATTTGCGTGAGGGATGCGCCTCTCGCGCGCACGGCGTCGCAGACAAGACCTGAATTTTTCGTAATTCCTGGCTCACCTCTCTTGCGCGCGTGCCTCTATATATTTATTTCGACCTTTTTTCTCTCGCGATCAAGCATATCTCTGTGAGAGAGAAAAAAGACGTGGCTGTACACTACTGGCACGTAGCCACATGTGCACATGTATATGTGTCTGTATACAGAGAAGCTGCAGCGCGCGGCATCTTTTCAAGTTCGTAATGGGAAAAACCGATACGCATCTCCTCGCGCGGCGTCGACGACTCACTTAATGCTGTTTATCCTCCCGCGAATGTAACCTACTACTGCGTGTTCGTCTGCGCGAACGTCTTGGAAAACGGAGGCGCGCGTTTTTATGCGAAAAGAAAAAAAGCGAGGAATTTTTTTTTTCTTTGGCACGAGGGATGAGTATGTTTTTGCGTTAGTGGATTGAAAATTGTAAAATACTCTCTTACCGCGGAAATTTAATGACAGTCTCTCTCTCTCTGTAGAGCTCAGCGTCGTTTTTCGATTTGCCGCGTGTGAATTCCGTGCGTCTTTTTGCTCGGGAAATGAGTCTCGTGCATGTGCTTTTAATGCGGCGAGAGCTTTTGATATTTAGAAAATATATACGTGTACTGTGTGTGTAAAGATAACGAATACATCGCTTAGAATCTCGTGCGAATCGAGGCACAATGTGCGGCTTAATTTTACGAAAGCTCAAGAACGCAATTTATCCGAGCACAATATACTCACGACAAAAACATACCGCCCTCTTCCACACAATTTTTGTATATAGCTGCGCTACGAAAGCCTGAATTGTCATAAGGAATAATCCATGCGTAAAGTAGACGTTTCTAGGAAGTAGAGAGAGAGAAAAAACTGCTCGTCGCCACGAATCCGTATATTTATACACACATACACGCGTTATAAAAACGCAAGACACTATAAGCGACTGGTTTATATACACTCGCCTAAGCGTGACTTCTTTAAACTTTCATACAGCGCGGTGCGCGCTCGGAAGAAACAACTGTCTTGCAAGAAAATGTTAACGCGCGTAAAGAGCCAAGACTTTTTAAATTGCCGACGACCCACATCTTTCTCTCTCTCTCTCTCTCGCAGCTGCGCTTTCTCCGTATACGTTTCGAATTTTTAACTATCTCTGACGCGCGACGTAACTTCAAAGCAGGACTATATATTTTGCTTGCGCTGCACTTTTTTCCTTCTGCGGCGCATGTAATTATGAAAATTTCCGTCTCAAGCGCGCTGAAAGCACAATCAAGTGCGCGCTAAAAAGTCGTCGATAATAAAGTCTCAAGGATGAAATTAATTTTTCAGGCACTTGTACATACCGGTCGTAGAGATGGGCTACGGCAAGACCACCGCTAGCGTAACGGTCTTCTTTATCAGCGCTTTCTTCCACGAGTACCTTGTTAGCGTACCGCTAAAGACCTTCAAGATCTGGGCGTTCATGGGTATGATGGGCCAGGTAAGCAGCTCCAGTTCTCTATCTATATAATATACTATAATATACCTCGACAGCATTACACTTAAGGCCTTTTAATCGAGGCTGCGTATACAGCACAGTGGAATACAGCCCATTTTCCTAAGCCGCTTTTCAAATTCCGCGAAAGCTCTGTACGAGGAATCATTATTTATAATTATATAATAATCGCTACATAGTTCTGTTTTTTTTTACCCGCTATGTGTATTATTTCCACAATTACAGCGCGACGACCTTGCATTATTAATGACTTTTCATGCCGTCTAATTGTTGCCGATGAATATTCCGCGGCGATGGCTGCTGCTGCTGCGTCGTATCGAAGCTCTCTGATGAATATTCAAAATATAATTTTACATTTAAAAACACGGCCACTGCCGCGTCGCAGCTGTTTTCCCGCGCTCGAGCCTTGTTATTCGAGTGTGTATATTATACGAAAATGAATCCCGTCATGTTTACCAAAGTAACTAGAGCTCGATAACGTCGCACGAAAAAAAAAATACACATTCAACAATACAAAATACCGCCTTTTTCTGCTCTGCAGATTCCGCTGTCGGTGCTGAGCAAGTACGTGGAGAAGCACTGGGGCGCAAGGTGGGGTAACATCGTCGTCTGGGCCAGTCTCATTATAGGTCAGCCTCTTTGCATCATGATGTACTACCACGACTACGTGGTCACCCACTTCGGCAAGACTCTACTCGAGGATTACTCCGTCGTGTAAGAGCCGAGCTGGTGTAGGAGAGTATAGTGTGTTATATACAGCGCCGACGAAGAAAAAAAAAGGTGACTAGCGCTGCTCTTTTCGCAGCCTCTTCGTCGTCGGCGCTTTTTCTCGGCCATCGTCAGTTCGCACACACATACACTGCACACTGTCTTCGTCGCTGCTTTTCACTTGGGAAAAATCGAATCACACGCGGAGAAAGGAATCGCTTTACTTGTCGCGTCTTCTTTTCGCCGCGCGTTTGTTTGTTGCCCGCGTTCTCTCTTTTGCCCGCACGTAAGGGGGAGAACGCGTGGCTACGACGAGGCTGCGACGTGTAGAAAGAAAAATTCGATTCCAGATGTAATAGCCCGCGAGTAAATGATTTTCGCCTTGGATTACCTTCGCCCTGCGCGCGCGCTCGGCAGAGATTGATAGAGTCGACGCGTTCCTTATTCATTCTTGCAATCTTTTATTATATTCTCTCTTATTTTTTTTCTATACTATACTTTTTTTAAGGGTAACACGTTGTATAATATAGCTAGTTTTGTATCTCTTACTCGACGCTCGGTTGCGCAAGCTCACCGATACTTTCTGACGGTTGCGTAATATTTTATAGTCACTTTTTCAATTTTAGTATAATATAATGAATGCGCCGTACGATCAAGTATATATTATTATATTTCAAGAGTGAATTTTTAAGATTTTTTTACTGCAAGCTTTTATATACATATACTGAGTGCCTTACGTTACTCGTTCTTGTCGAAGCATATCGCGGGAGAAGTCAAGCACACACATACACACATGAGATTTGTAAATACACGCGACACAATACTATATTTTATGTGCAAGACAAAGGGGGAATGTGATGTCGAGGATTTTTCGTTAGAATTCAAGAAATTTGAGTTACGAACAACGATCGACACACGACCGAGTTACCAGAACACGTATTTTTTTTAACACTTTGTGCGGTTAGCGTGGATGAATTCTGTTGTATACTTTTGAGAGCTGCTAACGATTGTTCATATATGCCGTGCGTAGTAATAGTAGTTTACGTCAACGTCTCCTTGTCACCGAGAGCGAGTTTTCTTTTTGTAATTTTGTATGTATTATAAAGGAAAAAAAGTATGCTCGAGCTAAAGATATCCCAGAATAACAAACGAGAGAAGAATGTCTGCAGCTGTTTATAACGCTCATAATGTATTTTGTATTTTGTACACACAAGTCAAGCATGAGAAATGCAAAGTGAATCGCGTGCGGCCCGCAATCCGTGTATACATTTGCATCAGCGGGAAATTGCGAGGGAAACGAAGTTTACCTCATCTGCGTCTAGTGTATCGAAGGCTACGAGGCAGAAGAAGCAGGAGCAAAAGAAGAAGAAGAAGAAGAAGAGGAAGCTGCGGGATGAAGGAAAAGAATGTGCGGAGTGGAGGTAGACAAAAGAAAAAAAAAAGAGTCCGCGAAGAAGTTTATTTTGTTATCAAGTACGTAAGGAGCTTAAATAAATGTACATCTTGTTGAAATCCGTCTTATTATACAATCATGAAATGTTTTCCCCCCTCTTTGTGTTCTCTCCCTCTTTAAAGTATATAAACACTCTCTGTGGACTCAAGAGTCGGAATGAAAAAGTTATTTTTCTAATTAAGTACTTTGTAGGAGCTCGCAAAAAAAGTTATACTCTGTTCGTTAAACTCCGAAAAAAGCTTGGGGGAGGGGGAAGGCGCGCTTCAAAGGAATCTTCGTGTAAAATCTTCAGCGAACAAAGCTTTATTTCTGTTAATCAAAAAGAGCGTATACTTTTTTTTCTCTCTCTCTCTAGAAATAAAATTTATATATTTAAAGTATTCTCCCTTCCTTATTTCAAACTCAACCTACATAGCATTCCAGAACCGCAGACACAGGTCTGCATAATAAACTAAACTCGAATATAACTCGCTACTTATACATATTTCAGCAAATCGCTCGCGTCTGACCAAACTCGTCGCATTCCACTTCGATCACGAGGTCAACGGTCTCATCCCACCCTCAAAACTTATACTGCAAGTGTCACCTCGCACACGTCTAAATAATGCGCCTCAAGATTATGCACGCGATATCCAGCGTAGCCCCCCCCCCTTCAGCCAAGATACAAGATTCATCCCCCTATATGAACCGTAGCCTAGGGGCGGCAGGTCCACTCGAGAAAAGCTTCCCCCTCTTGGAGCAACGGTCGCCAAGAAAGAGAGAAGAGATGGAGTATGAGGAAAACGAATGCTTTTTTAACGCGTCGCTCTGCGCGATATCCAAAGCCGGCTACACACGCGCAGCCGAGCGTGTATAGGACACAGCTGTGTATGTGTATGTGTGTGCTGGGGTGATGGATAAATTAATGATGCCCTAGTAGTCGCCGGGACAGGTGGACATACGTCTGCGTCAGCGCGATATATATGGGGCCACAGCAGAGGATTTCCCCCTCCGGCGACGACTCGTGCCAAGACGACACGTCGACGTCTACTCGTCTTCGGCTGCTGTGTACTCCGATCGTCGTATAGTCGCTCTGATGATTTCGGTGCGTGTGTGTTTTTCTTATTTATTCTTCTCTCTCATCCGGGTACTTGCTCGGGTTGTATTTTTCATCGCGGCCGGGCCGACGTTATCGCTGAGAGATGTAAATAAGGAGAGGAGCCATAAGCCCTCCTGGAGCTGAATCCTTGACGATTAGGGTATAACAAAGTGCTGAGGAGCGACTTCTTTTTTAGGTCACTGTGTGTTTTTTTTTTTTTGCCTTTTTTCGAATCTACTGGAAGACGGCTCTTTTTTCTTCTTTGAGAACGAAATATTTTTCCACGTATAACGTTATTTCATTTCCCCGCGCGTGCGACAGGGATATTTTTGATGTAAAACGTGAAATGGAATACGTGCGTGCACGGCTGCGTAGAGTCTATGTGTGTAATCCATATCGTTACTTCGTATACCCGCGAAAATCCGAGGTGGAGAAAAAAGTACGCAGTAGTCGAAAATTCCGGACTTTGAAAAATAAAACGTAAGCTAAAAAGAAAAAAAAAGCAAAAAAAAAAAAGAAAGTGTCACGTTCTTTCGCCATCCATCAAAGCCCCATATCCATCAGAGCGCGAGCTGCAGTGAAAAACGAACGAAACATTCTATTATACACAGCAATCCTGAATTTAAAACTAGAGACCCGGGCACGTATGCATACCGTCGAAAAGTTTTTTACTTATATAGCGCACACCGGTCCATCAAACGCGCGCTTTTTATCGGTCTCTTTTTCTGCCGCCAGAAAATAAAATAAACGGACAGTTGAGCGTTAACGTCACCGGAAAATCCTCCCCAAAAAACAAAGTGAAAAAAGAAAAAAGAGTGTAATCGGAACGACGTGCAACGAGTGGTCACCATATATAAACGCTTCGAGAAATAAGACACCCTCCTCGACAAGTCTATTTACCGCATCGAGTGACGGAACTTGTCACACCGTAGACCTCAACAAAAAAAAAAAAAAACAAAGGCGCTCGCAATCGAAAACAGCAACAATGCAGCAGTCGGCTTTCACACCCCATCGGTGTCCAAACTCTCTCTCTCTCTCTCTGCAAAAAAGGGACACTACTGCTGCAGAGAAAAAGCTCCTCCTCATAATTCGCGCGCGCTGCAGCCTCAAAAAGACAGGCGAAGCTCGAACAAAAAGAGAGAGAGAGGAGGAAAAAATATATACACATATAGTATATACAGAGACACACGCTCCGAGTGTATATATATATATGTATATCTCGCGTGCAGCAGTAGCATCGACGCGCGCGCAGAGCCAATGGTGGGAGGCACATGCGCGCGCTAGTGCGCGAGAAAGAGAGACAGAGTAGTGGTAGTAGTAGTGGGCTATAAGGGCGGGTGCGCCGCGCCGTCTCCGCAGTGAGCGCCGCGACGCCTCTCCAGGCCGACGCCACTCGCGTTAGTTGCTACTGTGTTGCGCACGAGGTGCATCGTCTTGTACACTGTAGGTTGTGCGTGCTCGTCAGAGAGAATCCAATTTCCGCGAGATAGTGTTCTTATATACATATATACGGCAGTGCATATTCTTCGCGCCGTGGAACAATGATGCTACTACGCTAGGCGAATTCTCCGAAGGACTAGTTATAGTCTGCGAAGCCAATAAGCGAGAGATTCCTGGGGAACGACATCGACGCCGCACTGCTCTTCGCTGCACTGCTGCGCCCCGAGATATTGGAATTGTGCAAGGTTGGTCTCGTGTTTCTCGACCGCTTCTTCTTCTTTATAGGATCTTGTGTGTATATAGTCTTGTATACGAGGCGTTGAACTTGTATACTAGCAGGTGTCGCGGCTACTCTGCATCGGGTCAAGCGCTTTCTTCTATATACATATAGCTGATGAATATTCAGGAGTCGTTGCTCATCCTCTCTCTTGGATGTAGTTTTCGAATTAAGCATTTTTGAGCGAGCGCAAATTTACTTTAGCTATAAGATTCAATTTCCAGGCGCGCTATATTAGATTGTGAATTTTCGCGGTACTACTACGAGAGAGAAAGTCGTTTTTATGTTGATCTTGTATACTACAGCAGAGAGAGAGAGAGAGAGAGAGTCGCGTATATAGTTATGCATAGAAAATGATTCGAGAAATCTCGAGCGCCGAGGCAAATAAGAGATTCGCGGTTAAAAAAGTTCACGTGGACTTGGCGGTGCACTACTGGCAAATATTGATTTTGCGCGCGGCTGCTATACATGCACTCTTTTCTCTCTTGCGGCTCATATTATAAGAAGGAACACTAGAGTATTTACCCATCTCACGCGCTCTATTATATATACGTACTTTTTCTATTCCCTTGACAGAGTCTCTCTCTCTCTCTCGCTTCGTAGACGGGAGCCGTTCTAGCGTGAAATCCGTCATTGTATACGCTCACCTACTTCGGCTACTCTGCAGCAGCAGCAGCAGCAGCAGCAGCAGCAGCAGCGTGTAGGTATTATAAAAAGAGTCACTTTTCCGTGCAGTTGCTCGCGAAAAAAGAAGGCGAGCAACGGGTGTATATAACGCTAATCCGGCGAGGCTAGAAAAACGCCGGAGCGAAATAATTCCATCCACGCTATCTATATACACGAGATATTCACGAGAGCGAGAGAGAGTCAGGAGCGAATTACGTATGGATGGAATACGTCACGCTCCATAAAGTCAACCGACAGTTCCGTAACTTGAAATTACCGGCTGGTTAGACAAGCTCTCGCTCGAGCTCAACTTTACGAGATTGACGTTCGCGCCCGTTCCTCCTCCTCCTTCTCCCCAACCTCTCCTCCCCCTCGAAACAATTCTTCTCAGCCCAGTTTCGATCTATCTACACATATACACACATACGGTGTGAAATGGGCACGTGTGTGTGGGCGCATATAGCCGAGAATTTTTTACACTGCATTAGCCGGCGCGGCTAGTGCCGAGTCACGAAGCTCCGGCAAATGGAGAACAGACGAGAGAGCGGCGTCTAATAAAGCGAGAAAAAAAAGGGACGAGACGAGCGCCGGATATCGCTCGCGTAAATCACGTCGAGGGGATAGCGGCAGTAAAAGGCGGCCTTTTGCACAAAACGACAGCGAGAGAGAGAGAGAGAGAGAGAGAGAGAGATCTCGAGATTCACCGGCAAACGAGGGGCAATACTCGTATAAGCGAGAGAATAAAGGGATAACTGATTCGCCGGCTCGATCTCATTAACATGCGGATTTCAGCGGCGGCTCCTAAAACTTCTAAGCTATGAAGAGAGAGCTGGAGGCGTTTATCGAGCTGGAATATCGAGAGGAGCCGGCGGCGGCGATCACATTTGACGCCCCGAGATTGAGAAGCGAACAGTATAGAGCCAGTAGAGGAAAAGACGGGCTCGGGATGATGAGACTGCGCGCGCGTGATTCCAGCGGGAAGATCCTAATGTCGATCCGTCAAACGTCTTCTCTCTCTCTCTCTCTCTCTCTCACTCTCTTGCGACTTTGCCGCGTGCGGACGGGGAATTTATGGTCCCGGGAAAGGGCTTGTATTACCCGCCCGCTGCTGTCGCTGCTGCTGCTTCTCTCTGTCGAGAAGAGACGGATATTATATAGATAGAGAGCTCTTGATGTTACAGTATTGGAACTGTCATATTATCGCTTGTGTGCGTCTGTGTGTCGCACTCGATGGAGAGTGAAATTCGCTCGACATACTGATAATTCTCAGCGAGATTTGTTTTATTGACTTTGCGTCGTATTGCTCGTGATTTTTCTTTGTTTTCTGTTCTCTGATATTGATGATGATATTGTATATTATTACATATACGGTGACATAATACACGTTGCAGGGTTGCTTATTCCGGGCTGTAATTAAATTGCTGTTCGGCTATTGCGCAACGAGCGAGCGGCTGACCAAAATAAGACAATACTACTGTAGCCGATAATAATAATATTGTAATGATAGCAGAGTAGTATAATAACGTTATATGATACTCTGAGTTCTTTGTTCGTCCATCAGATATCGATGAATATTATCTGCGACAAAATAAGCAACGATATCAATATTATGATAGAAATGGATGTTGTTCCACGAGTGCGCCAAAAATCGTTGTAAAACGTTTTAGGCACAAAAATTTCTAAAGATGCTAAGTATTGAAGTGTCAAACAGTAAAATCGTATCAAAGTTCGCCAAAAGTGTACCGGCGATTTTTGGCATTGTATTTTTATAAAAATTTTTCAACCGTAAAATCAGACAAAAAATTGCAAACATCGTGATGAGAGTGTAGATCGCATCAGTAACAGAAACTAAAATGCATTTCAATTATCCCGTCAAATCAATTTCCAAACTAAACTACCCAACATGCAGCCGGAAAACCAGAGGGACGAGTCACGGAACTCGATCCACACATTACGTCTTCTCACCTCGTCGTATCTCGGTCATCCACAGTCTCTTCCGGAATCTCCTCGGCTCTTTCCTCGCCAGCGAAAAATCAACCGTCGAAAAGAGATAGAGAGAAAGAATCGAAGAAAAGCAGTATAGTAGACATAGAGTTTCTCTCTCTCTCTCTCTCTGAAATCGATCTCGCGTGCGCCCGCACGTACGTGCGCGGGTAAATACGACGCGACGACTACTCCCTCGTTTACTCTTACTTCGTCCGCCGTCTACTATATATGCACACACACACCTTTTCCCAGCTCCGTCACGGATAAACAGATACACACGAACTACTGTCGGCATGGTGGTCTGTCTGTCTGTCTGCCAGTCAGTCAGTCAAGCACTGAGAGTTTCGGTGTGATATATGTAAGCTCGCGCGAGAAACTCTGCAACCAATCGCGCAAACTTTCTCTCTAAAGCCTTTGAGTCGTCCCCGACGACTTTCGTCTCTCCGTTGCATCACATACACTCACGCGATATCTGATTGACGAACTGCGCGCTTTTCCGCGATTGGATGCCGGCGCTGCGGATCTTCATTAACGTTGCCGCGCGAGCGTGTTTACCTTGGAAGTGAATTTCGAGGGCGACGACGACGACGACGACGACGAAGCTTCTCTCTGTTTCTCGTTTACTTTGCACGCCTGGTTCTCTCTCTCTCGGTGGGGATCCAGTCCCCGACGACTCGTGTCTGCGGCTAGACTCTACTCGCGGAATAACAAGGAGGGGATATGCGATGATTAGAATTCGTAATCCGATCCGAGGAGCCAATTACCGATACGCCGGCGACGGCTCGCGTGCTACAGCAACCTTCCTATATATGTGTTCTCTATCTCTCTCTCTGCGCGAGAAATATTAGCAACCGGATGAGCTGAGTACATAGCTGCTGATGCTATACACAATGCGAGCGAGAGGAAATTCTCGAGGCGCTCCGGTGTATTTCTACTCCACTTATCGAGTAATATTGCTTTGTCATTCGTGATGAGAAGAGTGGAATCGTGTTGCCGCGAGGGAAGAATATTCAGCGGATTTTTCAAGTGGATTTTTCAGCTTTGTGTTAAATAGATGCAGGTGGAAAAGTGTATAGAAACAGCTGTGCGCGCGCTTCTCGACGGAATCTGTTTTTCTTTCGCCGTGTCAATTAGCTCTGGTAATTAAGGGAAAATATGAAGTTTATGATTCAACGTAAATTGAATCTCCTGTTCTGTGCAAACATATACTTTTAACCTCGAATGAGTAAAAAGTTTCGCCTTGTGGATTTTGTCTGTATGTATAGCTGGATAAATTGGTATATCATTTTGTGTCCTGTAGAATTTGTCGCTTAATTGAATTAGTTTTATATTTTCGTATATGAAGAGCTGCTGCCAATTAGTTATCGCATGGACTCATCCAACTTTGTATTGTTCCACTATATACGTATTCCACTTCAGTTTGTGTTCTAAATTGAATTTTTAATAAAAAAAAGAGGTCGACTCGCTTTCTGATAATTTTAAAGCTAACCTTTATTCCATTCTTATTTAATCGTCATATATCAAACTGCGCCCCAGTTTCTTAAACGTAATAAACTATAAATAAAACGAATTATTAGTTAAGATTAAAAGATAAAAGTACAATGGTCATAATACAACCAATCCCATCATGAAGAAAAATCAAACCAAGAACTCTTCATAGGTCAGATAAAGTGGAGCAGTTAAACCGCAATAATTACAACGTCGCATAGCTGCACGATCGACCAGAAACTCCCTCTCCCTCAACAGCATAGAGATAATCATAGCATAATTTCAGTTCCGCATAACCGTTGCACTGCGTTATCTTATCAAACGCAGAGAGAGAGAGAGAGCATATAGCTCGGAGCTAACGTTCACGCACACACCGCATTTCCAAACGCATATATCCCAAAATCAGCGGCCAAGCGTTCTCGGGATCGAGTTTGATTGACCATCGGTCGCTTACACGCGCGTCAAGTCGCGCGATTTCATCTCCAATACAACAACAGAGAGAGCGAGAGATAGAGATCTTGTTCCGTTTCACGCGCTCTCGGCTGCATAATTCAGCTGGAAAATTACGACGCGCACGCACTCGCGCTAATGATGCCGCCGCTGTGCAGTACTACACTCGCAAGTGCCGAAGAGAGAGACGGTGGTTTCCAGCCCCAGCTTTAAACTAACTCGTCGCTACTGCACAGTTAAGACCGCGCGCGCTCGGCTGCCGAGTTAGTGCCGCTTCGGAGATATTTCAGCCAAGTTGGTTATTATGCAGTATATACCACCCAAAGTGCGCGAAGGGCTCGACTTTCCGCCGAGAGGAGTATAGCTACGCGGCGCCGATGTGTCGATGCTGGCGACAATGGGATAAGGACTCGCCCTGCTAATTGAGAGGTGTGCGCCTGATTGTACGGATTGTCAGCGGAGTTTCTACTTCGTGCGCCTTTGTCGATTCGCACGCGACTTGGTGCTCTCTCTCTCTCTCTCTCTCTCTCCCTCTAGTTGCGGATGAAAACTATTTTCAGGAGATTTATTTTCATCCACATATTATAATATAACACACGCTGGTTTTCGTTTTGAACGATTTGTTGTGTATCCTGACGTGAGCAGTGATGAGTGTACACGATATTCTACTCGGTTTTCTATTTCCAGCAAGGTTTTGAATGGCTCTTTATACCCGGTTTGTGTATTTTAACGCTTATTGACGTAACGTTTTGTGTAACGAGTATACCGAGTATTCGCTTTTTTTTTACAAAATAAAAATATATACTGATGTGCTCGTTGCTCTTGTGTTGGAATAATGCACACCACTCTGTGATAATTATTTATTTAACAAACACGGATTTCGCTGTAATTGCTCTCCAGTGATGCGTAACTATGTGCGAGCGCTCAATTTTACATTGATATTTACAGTATTATATCGACGTTTAATAATGACCCTCAACTTTGCCAACTTATATTTTATTGATTCGCACCGTCATTACTCCAAACTAAGCAGTACATTTCGATATTCGTTGATTACTCCGAGCGTATATAATGAAAAGTGCAAAGATTAATTGAATAACGGGTGAATATTGCGTTTATTTAAATTATAAAAGCGCGTGCACAAACGCACAACTCTTTGCAAGCTCGTTCGCTGAAATTCAAATAATATAACAAATAGGTATACGGCATTCGTTCATTTTAAACGAGAAACATTATACCTTCCCTTTATTACCCCAACTACAACCGCGACACCAAATCCGCAAAAAGCTAATTAAACCACGTTACACACCGTCCAAAACTCGTTCTTTTTTCTCTCTCGAAAACAAACGCGCTGATGATCAAACCGCTCTCGATCACGCACATTTTCGCGCGTCCCGAGAGCTTGCAGTCCCTCTCTCCACGAGCTTAATTGGCGCAGTAGCCGAGACTTGATTGCAGACCGCGTCCAACATTTTCTTCGTCCGCTCTGTAATCTTAGTTTCGGCTCTAATTGAAAAGCCCGCGCGACAACTGTGTTCCAGCTTCCGGGACGCGACTCGCAGATTTTCACTTTCCCACACGCTATATAACCATATACTCCGCATTCGATTTCCAATTCCGAGCTTTTTCCTTTCGCGTCGTAATGACGGCAGAAAAAAAGTTATCGCCGGCTTTATTACCGTCGTTCTTTTGTACGGGATGAATTTTATTGCGGGATAATCATTGCAGTCGTTCACACAGAAAGTGGGTTATATAACAAAAGCCGATTGTTTAACGCGAGCGACAGTATAGCTTCCGTTTCAACATTGCGCGGAGATGATCGAGGCGCGCTCGCGCGCGGTCTTCTCGCCGAGAGAATTAGAGGAAGCGTTATTAATTTAACGATTACCTGTCCGCTATGAAAATAGCGATGTGGCTATCAATAATTTAAATTGAATAAGCAATTCGCTACTGGAGCGTTAA
>UCQR01000762.1:0-11830 GCA_900474235.1 Cecidostiba semifascia
GTGTTTACACTAATTTTCATTCATTAATTAATATAATAATAGTAATAATAATAATTATAATAATATTTGGAGTAATTATTTTTTGTAGTCGTAATAATAACGTTTGTGATACAACAGGTATGCTAGTTATTTTTTTACCTATAGTAAGCTACTTGTTATATAAAAGGAAATCAATTCAAAGAAGAATCGTTGGAATTATCCGTGGTATATTCGCGCTTTTACACAAGCGATTATGGTTTTCACGAACTCACTCAGTATTATTATACTCACACACCATGAAAGATCGGCTGAGAGCTCCGTATTTCACTTACTTTTATTTTCTTTTATTATAATGAATTTAGCCAATTGTCGGGGAATTAGATCAAATCAGCGACGTTCATTGGCATCTCATCAATGTGAGTGTTATAAAACTGTTCAATATCTTTCAGTATTCTTTTATCATCTGCGGTCACGAAATTGATCGCAACACCTTTACGACCGAAACGACCACCACGTCCAATTCTATAAAATGCAAAAAACGATTCTCATTAATCCCTATGAAGCTTTTTTCTTTTGATAGTTAAAATTTGAAGATTTGAATAAAATAACGTACCTGTGAATGTAGTTCTCTCGGTTTGAGGGTAAATCATAGTTGATGACCAAAGAGACCTGCTGGACATCAATACCACGAGCGAGGAGATCAGTAGTAATCAAAACACGGGAAGAGCCAGTACGGAATTGCCTCATAATGAGGTCACGTTCGCGCTGCTCCATGTCTCCGTGCATAGCGGACACAGTAAAGTCTTTCTGGTGCATATGCTCTGTAAGCCAGTCGACCTTGCGTCTGGTGTTGCAGAAAATAACGGCCTGAGTGATGCTCAGAGTATCATACAAGTCGCACAAAGTGTCTAGCTTCCAATCTTCACGATCAATGTAAATAAAGAACTGCTTGATACCCTCAAGGGTAAGTTCCTCCTTCTTCACAAGAATACGAACGGGTTCACGCATAAAGCACTTGGATACTTCCAATACATCAGCTGGCATAGTAGCAGACAGTAAAATAACCTAAAAATAAACACAATTTATTGATTCGCGCAATTATTAAATGGCTATCTTCACCTCGTAATAACATTTTTGCTCATCTAATAGCGAAAATTTCGACGACGATCCTTACCTGAACCTCGGCTGGCAATAGTTTAAAGACATCGTAGATTTGATCCTTGAAACCGCGGGAGAGCATCTCGTCGGCTTCATCAAGAACAAACAGTTTGATACTGTTTGATCGTAGTGCACGTCGGCTAATCATGTCGAATACTCGACCAGGAGTACCAACAACTACGTGAACTCCTTGCTCAAGCTTGCGCATGTCCTCGCGGACATTCGTTCCTCCAATACATGCGTGACATTGTGCACGCATGAAATCACCAAGAGCAATTACAACCTTCTGGATCTGCAAGGTTATTTAAGTGTTAATAAAAGTTTGAAAAAAAGTTTTAGCTATGGATATCTACACTAACAAAAACATGATAAGTACCTGCTGGGCTAATTCACGGGTTGGCGCAAGGATCAAGGCCTGGCATTCATTAATGTTTGTATCAATTTTCTGCAGAATCGAAATAGAGAAGGTTGCAGTTTTGCCAGTACCTGTGAAAATAAAAATGCAAATCGAAATTAAAAAAACCAACCATGGCTTAAAAGATGTATTCCCATAAGTTTATTATTAGTTATTGCCATGACAATGCTTTTATTTTTAATGTTGGATTCTTGGAATTTAATAATAGTAACGTCATCAAAATGACTTGTGTTATCTTATCAAGTCTGTTATTTGTATTAATATGAGGAAAACTGATGTTCATGATCACAAAGCAAATATTTATAATCATTCAACCTGTTCTAGAACAGGTACATCTGCCCATTATCTCAAAGACTTTATCTATAAGCCATAAAACACCAATCTATTGCAATTCACATTGAATCATGCTGGTAAAAGGTTGAAATCCTTACCCGACTGAGCTTGGGCGATGACATCATGTCCTTTGACACAGGGCAAAATGGCACGCTGTTGGATAGCGGAGGGCTTTTCAAAACCATAGGCGTAGATACCGCGCAGCAGTTCTTCCTTCAGGTTCATATCATCGAAATTATCAACGACCTGCCAAAAAAATCAGTCATTAGTTATCTTGCCAAGCTTGCCAAGGCTTGCGCCAGTAAGTGCAACAGCTCGCAACGGTCGGCTATGCTGAACAAGCCAAAATCACAAAACAAATATTCAACTTACAGTTTCCCAGTTAGACTCGATGATGCCATCGGGGTCCATTCCTGGGGGTCCCCCCGCATACATCGGCTGTTCTCCTTCGCTCGGTCCATTCTTAGACTCGCCCGGCCATTGCTCGTCGTTTCTGCAAAAGATAAAGAAATAATAAAGTCAGGAGTCACATCGTCATCAGCAGCATCTGCAAAATCAATTCTCCCGGCAGCGTCACATCAGGAGCCTAACGCGTGCGTCTGTGCAGACGAAAACGGAGCAATAGCGGCGTTTAGTAAAAGACACCGGCGTCGTCAGCCCTTTCTGGATCGTCGTGGCGACATTTTCAGGGTCAAGGAGTCCGAGCCGAAAATAAAACAGATGTTGCTACACGCGTATATCTAACCGAGAAACACAGCGGCGGCAGTGCTATCGACTATGTAGGTACCCAATAGCAAAGACAGCCGCGTGCGTAAAATGGCAGATAAAGCGGGTTAGGAGTGAGAGAGACGGAGAAGCTCCGCTTCACCGCGCGGCGTGCTGCCTCGTGCTCGGAATATTCGACGTGACTTTTTTTCGCGTATTTAAGTACCATCATGACGATCCAGATAGGGCGTCACGATATACGGTTATATGCACACACACACATACATACATACACACACACACACACACACACACACACACACAGATAAACGCGCACACGTTGATCGACGTTAATTAAGGCGTATGTACATTATGCAGATTTCCGAGTCGTCGGAATAATGCACAGTATGTACATCAGGAGAGGAACACACACACACACAAACACACAAAGCAGAGCGCAAAAGGCAAAACCTCTGGATTATTCAAGAGCCGCTGCTGCGACTGCGGAAAATCCGCTGCGTCAGCACACGGGGCACACTAGGACTAGGTATTGCAAAACAATCAACGAGTGTGGTTATACACGGCGAATATTAACGCACACTGCACAGAACTCATAGCACGAAAAACGGGAAATCGAAACTGCCGATAGTACAAAATATAACTCGAGAGCAAAAGAGAGACGAAGAACGCGGGACTTTACGTTTTTTCTTCCATGTTTGTGAATGTTGTCGGCCTCGTGAACGGCGGCGTCCGTCGTGATGGTAAGCTTCGCACACGCAGAGAGCTAGCGATGAACTATGAGGCAGTCGAAGAGAAGAGTAGCAGTAGAGGCGCTGAGCTGCGGCGACGGTGGCGGCGGCAGAGTGCAGACCAGTGGTACAGCAGAGCCAAAGAAGACGAACGGAGAGCCAAAGAGTCGCTGCTTGATGCTTCTTCCCCCTCTCTTTCTTCCCCCTCTCTTTCTCTCTCTCTCTCTCTCTCTCTCTCTTTCCTTCCGCACGTGCGTGTCTACGTCGGCTTGTCGAGGACTTAGAGACACAATCTAGATAGCCACACTACGGAGAGCGGATCAACACAATAATAATCGCAGGTGCACACTTGATGCTAGGTATAGGTATATAAATGGGCGAAAACTGCACGATTAAACCAGAGGTCTGCTAGAGCGATCCACGCGGCGCGGCGGCTTTAGCACAAAAAGACTCCGTGGAAGAGAGAGATCGAGCGTTTCCCACAAGCGGCAAGAGCGGCGGAAAATCACGTGACGCGTCGCTGCTACTGGAGTAAGAGAGGGGGGGGGCGGACAGATAGACCGGCCTCCGGAGAATATGCGCGCAAGAGAGAAAGAGAGAGAAGGAAAAGGCTATCGTTCCGATGAGTTCACTTCCGAATAAAGAGCGCGTCATCGGCGTGTGCGCGCCGCGTGAGTAAAACCCCGACAATGTCTTTCCCCTCTTTCTTCCCCTCGTCGTCCTTGTAATGCAGACGGTTTCGGATTATAACTTACAGTGGTATATAGGTACACATAAATACGGCCTGTCTGCAATCTGTTTACTGCTGTGCTTCGAGAATTCGGCAAAGCCGGGGATAGTTGAATATACCTGACCTGAGCTTAAAGGTAGATGAGCCTACATAAATAATATACGACATATAGTTTTTCCGAAAGAAAGCAGAGGATAGCTGAATATACCTGACCTGAGCTTAAAGGTAGATGGCCCTCCATAAATAATATACGACATATAGTTTTTCCGAAAGAGAGCAGATGTTCTGCGAGGGGCGGGGGAGCAAGAGCAGGAAAATTCCTGACCCCTCCTGCTGTTTATTGCACTCTTGGCTGCAGGCGAAGCGCGTCCCTAATTTTTCGGAGCAAGCGCACGACTCCGAAAACATTTTCGGAGCAGCAGTTGCTTCCTGCTGTACTCTAGTTATCGAGAATTTATTTAAGAAGAGAATTTAAATGGTTGTTCGGAGAGAGATTGGATATATCGACTATCTGGAGTATCAAAAATGAACGTAAAGTGGAGCAGACGCGCACGCGGAGCGCCGTCTGCACTTATGATTGCACGCTTTCCGCTCAGCCCTAACCTATAAAATGGAACGCGGACTTAAGAGTGCGAAAAGTTGCAAAACACTTATTTTTCAATTTGAATAAATAATTTCGCGAGCTATATGTATTTCATGTATACTAGTAGATATACGTACATACAAATCACGAGTGATTAATTAAAACAACGACATAATGACAATTACAAGACTCTTGTTTTAAATTAAACGAGAACGATTCCGCGCAGTGTGACTTTAAAAAAAAACATAATATTAAATGCACGACGGCGCCCCAGTATTCCCCATTATATACACGGCACACTCGGCCTACATATATCCATTTTCTCTCGTACTCATTCTCTCGCTCCGGCGTGTCAGTCCTTGGTCCGAAGAAAATTATACCCTCGTTTTCACGAAAAAAAAAAAGAGAACACCCAAAACTAATATGTAGTTGTAAAAATTACGCAACGTATACTTTTGACGCGCCAGCTGAAACACGATCGCAAATTGCCGACAAGACATTTCTGTGGGGGGGATGTCAGAAATTAGACGTCACTTTGGCATACATTATCATGCCGTGACGTTTATCGATTATTTAGCTAAAATGCTTTACGTACAACACTGCCGTGAACGTGAACTATATACCGGAAACGCCGCGAATTGGCATTCAAATTTAACCCTTATGATCTATATCTCACTCTAGTGCGCTGTACCTATATTATAGAGAGCTGTAAACTCGAAAGTAAAATTAGAATGCCGATTCGTGTATATGAACGCTCACACGCAGCCGAGGAGTCATTGAATGACAATAGTCGAGTACGCCGAAACTAAATTCTTCCCAATCACGTGATTATCAATTTAAAAGACAGGCCCAAACAATTTTGGACTATAAGAACACACTATTAGCCGGGGTCGAATTTTCTTCGCGAAAGTGCAATCGTATCCATTACGTTTTCTAAATTTACCTACTCGCTCGCGAACGCATAACAAACATCTGACGTATCTCTCTCTCTTTTTATAAGGTGAATCAGAAATAAGCCGATACGTTTTTTTTTTTTCAAGTTGCAAGGTCAACGCGAGTCCAAGGTTACCGCCTGCATGCGAGTTTCTGTCTATTGCAACATCTGCACCTATATATTATGTATTTATGCGAAAAGCCCAGAGTTCGCGATTAGAGCCGTTATCTCGAGTGCGACTCGCGTCACGTACTTACATAGCAGAAGAGAATATTCGCATTCCGCTGGAAGAGAGAGATAAGCCGTTAGCGCAAAAAGTCCTCTCGACTATACTTATAATGCGTGGAAAAGCCTAGTTATCGGCGATAGGCCGTATCATCAAGTACAAAGTAAGTTCACCGACTCTCCAAAGTGTATCAGAGAGCCCAGGTGCGATCGATCAAGGATATATAAGTATATTCGCGCGTGCATCATCATGAAATCGACGACTATATGGAACGGACACCTGTTTCAAGAGCAGCGCGCGCAGTGCGTTTTAGTATACGTATAAGTATAACTGCAGCCGCAGCAGCCGCTGCTGCTCTATTAAGAAACACAAGAGGAGGGAAAAGGCCTCGTGTCGTATAGCGAGGAACTGCATCGTAGGAGGCCTTTTTCCGCGACCGCGCAGCGAGAGGGAGAATGCATGCAGCTATATGCAGGCGAAGGTCGTGTGGTGTATGTCGTCACAGCATTTCTGTGCTGCAACACAGCCTCGCGGCAAGAAAGTGGCTAGAGTCGACACTGCATGTGCATGTCGAAAGTATATTGGATATACCTTGGTCAGAGGGGAAACGACGCAGGGGGAGAGAGAGTAGCTGTCGTTTGACAGTGAGTCACGCGCAGGAGCGTGGCCACACACCTTGAAAAGAAATGGGCATTCCTAGTGCATACAAGAGGTGCAACGAATAGACGCCCCTACATGACAACGCGCTAGCTGCACGAAGGGGGATTTGTATTTTTTTTTTTTTTTTTTGTTTCGGAGCAGATGGTGGTGCTTAGCATCTATACTGCAGTGCAGAGAAATGACGATTGTGAGCGAAAACTATAAAGGCTGCAGAATTTGTGTAAATAATCCTTCAGACAGTGAAATCCGCTCTAATTTGAAACGACGCCGATCTTAAAAGCTTTTCCTTATATACCTATACGGTCGTTAAAAGTTCATTACAAACGAATTACCGCTGAAGAATATTAGTCATTCGGCCCCATCAGTTTGCGTTCCGCACGATCGTACACAAGTACTTATACCCTTTCCCGGAAATCCCGATGACATCGGCGTCTCCTCGAGTTTCCCCGTATCCCCGACATCGTCATCGTAAATCACCCAGCACCCGAGATATTCTACGGCAGACATTACGTAAGTCGAACTGCTGCTGTTGCTCTCGAGGCCCGTATATCCGGTCCACGAGCGAAAAACGTGGTGCGCGCCAATGTCTCCCCCTCGAGTAGCGGTGGCAGTGGCAGACACTCTACGAGACTCGCCGCAACAGAGATAGTAGGATTAGGCAGCGGACAGACGCACAGTGGCCGGCGTCGGGGCTTCGCGACCGAGCTATACAGCGTCGGAAAATTCCACGCGGCGCGCGCACGCCAACGCCGCCGCTTGCAAAAGTAAGGTTATGGCAGCAGCAGCGGCGGCGTTGGGCAGCTTTTTCCCTCCTTCTCGCTGCACGCACATACTCCTACACACGGCCAAGCCTACAAGCAGAAGCCACCCCCGCTTTCCCTCGCCACTCGCGAGACACTTCCCGGTGACTCCGTCGAGGAGCAGCAGGTCGGCAAGGAATAGACGACTAGCCGTTGGCTCCCGAAAAAAGAAGGCTCAGGCCCAGGTGGTTCGATCGCGCGGCGAACCAGCCAGACAGACAGCAGCAGCAGCAGCCGCAGCCGCACGCCATGTTGTCAGCAGCAGCGCGCGGGCCTGCACACGGCTTCGTCGTTGAATCGCGTCGCTCACGGCTCGAAGCCCGGGTCGCGAACAGCTCCACGTGGAACCGATGATCCGGGGTACGCACTGCGACGGTCGCGGGGTAACGCGGCGCCCGGGAACGCGAGGAAAAACACTCACAACTTACCTTCGTTCAGTACACGACATGTTCCACTCACGGTAGCGCGACGAAAAGGACGAGTTCCTATTGCGTCACAGCGGCCACTCCGCGGAACGCCGCGAGGGGGCGACACCAGGCGAGCGAGAGCGCCCTCCACAAATAGCCGCGAACACGCGGTCGGACAATATTATGTTGCTGGATTTCGATGGAATTCTCGCCGGGTTGATGCTTGGAGACCACTTGGTGGATGTTGAGTTTTTGACAGTGAAAAGGATTTTTTTAGAACGGGTTCGAGGGCTTTTGCAAAGGCGAAGATGAGCTGATTCGAAGGGTTACCCAGAATCCTCGGCAAGCGGCGTGGAGGGTATATTATATGGGTGCGTTCGAGCGCGAAATTCGAATGTTGAGTTTCTTTTTGACTGACGGTCTTTTTAAAGTCCTTGTATGGGTTTCTTCGCTTCTCGATGCACTTTGTTTTCTTGAGATGTATTTCGGTGCAAACTGATAATAGATAACCGTGATCCACCGTCGCTCGATTTTGCCTGTTAATAGACGTTAATTACGAATATAGCACAACATGCGAGGTCTTATTGTTGATTACGAGGACCTTCGGATCTATATATTGAGCGCTCACGAGCTTGACCAAATTATAAACATGCAAGAAGAAAAAATTGAATTGTTTCATATTTCTATGTATTACTTACGTACATACGTAAATTTCGCGATTGAACGGTCACTTCTTTTATGTTTCGAGATTTGAATAAAACAATCAAAGTATGGATGGATGGAAAATCGGATTAGCGCTTAGTAGTAGATTTTCAAAAATCAAATCGTCAATATGTAGATAAAGTAAAAAAAATAAATAAAAGCTTGAACAGTAGATTTAATTTAAGATTTTGTATCAATGATTTAACAGGGGAAAGATCGATATTTACTCAATTATGTCGGCAGTCACGTATACCGAAATTTCAAGTTTTGTGAAACCTATTTTTTTTTAAGTCCAAATCGCGATCCCCGCAGATATGCAACAATTATCTTCATTCACTTGGTTGTACTGTCGATATTACCCGCGCACCGATAAACGAAACTTTAATTTTTAATCTTTAGTTTATGTCTATTGACACTGAGCTTAAATATATGTGAATCGATCGCCAGCGAATCGAGCACTGAGCCTCTCGACTTTAGACGCATGGCGAACGGCCAGCGATTCCGCAGGACACGAACACATAATAGGTACACCACGTATAGCCGACAAACTTAATAAGACTTCTTGATTGCTACTAGTTATTGTTTAGAAGCGATGTTTTGATCGAAGCTAAGACAGAGCCCGGATTTTACAAACCTCAACCCGAGGTTTGTTTACCATTTGAGAAATATATCTTATATCGACTTGAGAAGTCAGCAACGAGACACGCTTTGAAATGACGATCTGTTTATATATTATTGATTCGCGATGTGCAGTAAGTATACGGCGAATTTACATGCATACTTTGGATTTTGAAAAGCAACTTCGAATGAAAAGCCATTTTCACGTACGCTATATAAAAAAATCTGTATTTTTCAATTAAAAATAAACTTGCACAATTACTTAACATCTATTCAATAAAAATATCTTTAGCTTTCAGCAAAGCTATTCATTATATTATACATTATATGATACGTTATTATATGAAAAATATTGAATATCTATAATTTGTATATGTACATACATTTCATCATTCTTTTCTCTTAGTTGTAAGAAAAATAGACAAATATTCTGTATTGTTTTGTACGGTGATGTATTAAAAAAATACGAAAGAATTAAATAATGTTTGCTCACAAAGCAAACAAAACTTAAGCCTATAACGTTCTTCATTATCTTGATGATGACTATTTTACATGAAAGCGCAACCAAGAATTAGAAACAATACTGCAATTGGGAAAATAACATAAATGCCCATTCGGGGAACACAAACTGAGACAAGAACAGAAATATCATCCATTTCATGATCAATTCCATCTTTCGTCGGCACTTCAACAATAACTCTGTCTACGGATGTTATGGACAAAGGAAAACTGCATTCTGTTTTATTAATGCAAGCCTTGGTAACATTTTCATATTGCAAAGTTGGCTTGTAAATTTCAAACACAGCATGAATATCATTTGAAACCAGATCATTATCACTATAGAATATGTAATAATAATATCCATCTTGTGCTACTTCGTGGATAGTTTGCATGTGCTTTTCACCATTCAATAAATAATTGACATCTGTGCATTCAATTGATGGGTTGAACTCAGTTCTTAATAAAACGTTGCCTTCATAGCAATTTAACAAGCCATTTTCAAAACTGGAAACTGACTCATTACTGTCTGTAAAATTTTGGGCTGCATTCCCTCCATGCCTGATACCTCTATCTAAAAGTTCAGGTTTAATAGGCTGTTGACTTCTTTTCTGCCTGACCAGCATGCCTTCAGTATTTTCTTTTCCATGGTTATTATCTTCTTTTTCAGCATTTTCATGACTCAAACCCAATTCTTCCTCTAATAATTTTAGGCGTTCTTTTTGTCTTTCGGAAAGTTTTTTTTGATTCTCCAAATTTTTTCGGTGCTTTCTTTGATGGACAATTGACTTTATGTGACTGTCGTCCATTTTCACATTGTCATCATTTTCTTTACTTCCTTCGTTTTCAAATCTATGTAACTTTGTCATCCTTCTCTTCAAATGTCTTGCTTTATCAGTAGAAGTCGAATTTTCTTCGTTTAACTTATGATTAATGCGTTTATTTACGTATCCCTCTGCTTTATTAAATAAGGCCTCCAATTCCTTGTCTTCATCTATAATGCTGTCCACATTCTCTGTCGTAGTGCTCTGATTATTGTTTTCTGTATTGCTTAACTTTGTTTTTGGAGCTTGTGATGTTTGGTTCTGTTTAACTTCTGAAAGTTTCTCATCATCATTATTCAAACCATCAATCTTCTGAGATTCTTTATTGATATCAGGTGAGATGAACTCTTTAGAATGAATTTCTTGGGCATTGGACTCAAATGTGACTTTTACCTAATATAAAATAAAATTTTTTTAATTCCAAAGGATAACGTATACCTATACGTTATGTATTAAAGACAATTTTTTGAGTGAAACTTTACCTGTTGATCAGCTTCAGGTAGATAAATTCCAGTTGCCTTTGCTTTATTTTTATTATGATCCAACATGCCACAGGTTCGTAAGTTTCTCTCTCCTTTTACAACAAGAATAGATGATCCTTCGAATCTAAAAAAGGCATAGATGAAAATAATGTTATTAAATTACAAGATATGAAACTGATGTTAAATTTTTGTGGCTATTACCGTGAACAGACAGTCAATGCAACCTTTGCACCTTTCAAAAGATAAAAACCCCAATATTCCAGAGTGTCATCAGGTAGAGTCATACTCTTTTTCAGTCTTATGTGTTTTCTATAGGATGTCTTCTCCGGTCTTCGGGAAACTTGAAATGCATTGAAAGTATCATTCATTTTTAGACTGTGCTCCTGAAATAATTAAAAATCATGATTGAAACACATTATGCAATTCATTTTTAACATAAAAGGTTATAATACAAAAAAGTTTAATTATTACAGAACAAAATATTGGTGAAATGCCATCAGTAATCTCTACAATATCGGATTCTGTCACTGCAAATTGAACATCTGCATAGACGCTGTGTCTTAAGTACAGAGGAACTACTAGTAACATCGTTGGAAGCACTGTAGTGAGTATGCAAAAAGTAACTACTCTTCTAATGCCATGCATCTTTTCAATGCCTGTAAGCAAAGCAAAAAATGTTGTTAGTATTGTTGTTTTAATAACGTACTATAATGACTAGGTTAATACAATAAAGTTTTTCTATAAACAGTCATTAATATGAACTTGATCTCACAATATATTATAATCGACAAAGCAGCATTAAAAAACACTTGTTAATCAAAAGTATCAAAGACTAAAGTAATCCCTAAAGATCTCTTTAGACACTCCGTTTATTTGCAATACAGCCAACCTATTTGACATTTATCATCACTGAGCAAACTGATAAGAAAAGCGGAGCAGTCGATCACTCATTCTCAGTACCTTATTTTTGTCAAAGTGTGGTAAATCGATACTGTAGACTCCTTAGCTTTCAATGATTCTACGGCAC